>JAHZMW010002157.1:0-58533 GCA_027743745.1 Alloscopus bannaensis | reverse complement strand
TTTGTGAACTGAAGAGGAAAGACCAACAGCCTGAAGATCCGGTCCAGACCCACTCCAGATGGACGTAAAAACGTAATGAAAACTCGGGCTTTATCATGTGAAATCACTCTTTTCCATATAGAGGTACGTTGTAAAAATTTCACCTGTTGCTCCATCTGATTTTTTTGGCTTACAATTCACAATTGCTAGTTGTATATAAAAACAAAGAGCTTTTGATGTGCATCAGTAATGTACCCGTCACGTACGCACAATGCACAATTAAAAATTGTCAAGACCGGAAAACAATGTCGATTATTTTGGTAGCAAACTCTAGAGACCTACTCTCACTCCAAATGGAGGGAACTAGAACAATGATGATGCTAAACAAAGGCGAATGCTTAGAAAATGCTTTGATGCTCACCTTTCAGACTTGGAACACGTTGTCGACAGATCCGGAGAGGTTATGGTTTACACGGTTTCACTCGTCGACATTGCCATTGGAGTGTCAGGTTAATGATCGTTAGGATGCACGTTGGTTGTGCAAATACAGAGCTGATAATTATACCGGAAAAATAAACAACTACGCACACTCACACTAATTCAGCAGACTTTTGGACATTTTCCGAGAAGCCGTGAATCACACATCTGTATATACCTTATGCGTTCACGTTTTATCTTTGATTCCAAAACAGAGTTTCACACTGATTTCGTCATGTCATAAAGGTCGTAAACCACGGAACAAGATAAAATCACAATCGTCCATGCACACACAGCGTAGTACACACTCAAAATTATTATAATCACTTGAATGCATGCATCTCGCTGATGATGACGAAACGATTACTATTTTATTACTTTGATGAGTGACTCACAAAAGGCAAAGTTGACAATTTGGTTCAAGAGCTGGTTTTTTGCTGAAAAATCAGCCTTACAGTCTGTAGTCTTTCGTTGTATCAAGTGTGTTTTTTTGTTATTCCAAACTAGTTGATGACACGACAAAAATAATTTCATGGAAAATGTGCGTGAGCCAGTAAATGTCCATAATAATAGCACACAATTTTATTGCGAGCACAGTACGCTGCGTTGCAGCCTCCGGTTTTAATGCACACAAGGAAAAGCTGTCAATCCACTTTTTTCAGACGTCTCTCCATTTGGGAGTAAATGGCTCGATGAACTCAACACCGAGGATGAGAGCATATAGTTGTCAATGACTTGTGTCACTGGAAGTAGGATCCAAGTGAAGCACCCCACACGTTTTTTTAAACAATGTACATATACACGTATTCTCGCATTAAAAGTTCACCAACTCGTTCCCGTTTCCTTTTCTCTCATCATCACACATACATCCGGTAATATGAAGTAGAAAAAATCTTAATGAAACGCTAGAAACTCTTTAATCGTCACTCTGTTCACGTACACATACAGCCGCACTATATTCTCTTGTTTTCAGAATGACTTTTTTACAGGGAAAAGGCTTCTTTTTTGTACGAAGGGTTTTTATACTTTGAAGTGGTAGCAGCACAAAATTAACTTGTATCATAAATTCTCTTCTGTTGTTGATGATGATGCACGTATATAGCGCTAATATAACAGGTATGATTTTAAACCACAGCTTCCAGTCATCATAAGCCGCCTACTCACAAGTCAGTCTCTTAAGAAAAAGGTCGTGTACATGTAGTGTTTTCCACTCTTCCAACTTCTTCTCCTCGCTTCTCCTTCTTGACTGAATAATTTAATATATCTTTTATTATTATCTCCAGTAGCGTGGTTGTTGTTTTCTCATTGCCAGTTGTTGCAGCTGCCTTATTCCACTTTCATTTCTCCAGCTTTAAAACAGTTGTGTGTGGTGAACATGTATATTACATTGTCTTCCAGTCTGATGCGCTTCCCTAACTTCTGATTTCATTCAGACCAATTAAGATGGAGAGAGAACCAGTTGTTTGGTCCTTTAACGAAGTACTTTGTTCTCTTTCGTTTGTATTTTTATCGTCTCTCTATCGCGTCCATCCTGCTTGCTGGAAGAACGAAACCCCCAGCAGATGAGTTACCTACTTGTTTTCTTGAACTTTTGGGCTGAGAGAGGAGCAATTTTTAGGTGTACTGCTGGCAGTACATAAAAAACGACTCATTGCATTTTATTTTGTAGATTGTTTTCAGGATTCACCAAAAAGCCGCCTTTACTGAGTTTCGCTCCTTCTCTTTGGCATTGTTGCTGATCCGTCCAATAAACAGGAGATTGTATCTGTTGGAAAATAAGGAAGACTTTAATATATATACACATTCTGGAATTTTATGCAAATACGTAAATTTCCCAGTATATTCTTCCGTCTTGGAGAGCTTTACACTGTATGCTGTCCGTCTAGGTAAAATTAAATGTATTTATAAACTCAAAAAATGACATTCCATATTATCTAGCAAATGGTATGGGTTTATGCATATCTTGGCAGGCTCAGTTTTGAGTTAACTAAACCCAGGACAAAGGTAATCATTTTATCTTTGTTCAACGTATTTACATGCACCAAATAGATACAGCGGTCTGCGTGGATTCATATTGTTCTTGCGGCTGTATTTGCCTAAGAAGAACATAAATATAGGCGATGCCAATGCTCGGCACACTTTGTTTGTTTCCACCTTGTTGAGTAAACCACTCGCAGCACGTCAGATCAACAGTACCATATACGAGAGTTGTTTTTAGTATCACAACCACCGCACCCTCAGCCTCAACAGTTGTTCACATCTTTGTGAAGCAATGCGTGTGTTATTAAAATTACAAATCGTGTTGAAATCAGGATATCTAGTTATTTATGCACAAAATGGGGAGATAACAATTGGGTAAACACCGACAGAGGCTGAATGGCTGTTGTATAAGTAAATACTTAAATGCAATTCAGACTTGCAGACTTCTTAGTTTCATGCATACTCTATCCGTAGCAATGTGCCGATTCCTGTGCTGTCTTTACTGTAACGAACATTACCGCTCCAGAGCGTTTCAACTGCCAAGTCTATTATCGTTAATCATTCTTATACATTGGAAAGTTGTGTCTGGTCTGGATGAGAAGCTGAATCGATTACTTGTTGCTTGCTGGGTTTTTCGAGGTATGATGGTGTGTGGAAGTGATGCATGGTGAACTGAATGAGATTAGTCGTATCAAAATGGCATCCTCTTCTTAAAAGGTTGATAAGTAGGGAAAAAGCACGAGTAGATATCCTGTCAATATGCTCACAAATATATTAGTATTGCATGCACAATATTATGTCAATTGAATGAGAAATGAGTTCTCTACTATAATAGATCAGCAGTTGACCTGCAGGCTTCGTCAGCTTGTTCATTTACTAGCCAACATGGTTTTGCACTAATCGTCTTGTGCTTGCTTTAGCAGCAGACCAAATGAAAGTTTGTAATACCGACAGTGACAACTTTATGCGGATTTTAACAGGGGATAATCATTAAGTACAGAGATGTCCTTCATCGACTTCTTTCATTCTCGTCTTTTTCATAATTAGATTCCTCTTCCTGCCTTAAGTGTTATGAATTTACTGAGGCTAATCTTGTGTTCAGTGATACTGATAAAACATGAGGAGACGAAATGGCAGCAATGAATAGAAACTAAGAGATTGTATCAAACAAGGAAGCCTGAGCAAAAAGACCCACACTTTTCAGAGAATATTGTTTTCAAACAGAAGCATGTATTTGTATTCAGTTTATTTCATTTAAAAACAAAATAAATGCATACGGCAAAAGGCCACTCTCAGTGGGCATGTTTTTTTTCTGTGT
Organism: Alloscopus bannaensis; assembly: GCA_027743745.1. Taxonomy (NCBI): domain Eukaryota; kingdom Metazoa; phylum Arthropoda; class Collembola; order Entomobryomorpha; family Entomobryidae; genus Alloscopus; species Alloscopus bannaensis. The sequence continues at coordinate 54,779 of JAHZMW010002157.1, read as the reverse complement.
TGCTGCTCTGAATGCTGGAGAGATGTAATAAGATTGTTTTGTTTAAGTTTACTTCGGTTCTGCTAATTCCCGCAGCAAAATGGCAGATATACTGCTTTTCAGAGGAAATATTATATTTTCTCTTTTGTGCATCACTGTCTTTTATGATTCATATTTCAATGCCAATTACAAACCGCCAGCGTAAGCTAGGCCGTCGCGATAGAAGGAAGAGAAAAGGTACTGGCAAGTTATCTTACTGACAGAATATATTTGTGTGCTATGGGTTGGAAGATAAAAGAACGAGAGAGAGAGGACTCATGAAAATTTAATATTGTTTTGCAGCCTTGAGGCTTTTCCTTCTTAAATATTCTACACAACTCGGAGAAATAAGATGCGCCACACTGTAAGAATGAGGAAGAAATCTTGAACTTTGTACCTGCGCGTGTGGTATATATGTGTGTTTCGCTTTTTGAATTCAAAAATCGTTTGAAGTGGTGTAGTTTATATATTCTAAAGCATTTCATTTTAAAACAATTTCTTGCAAGACGTATTTTGTTCGACTTACTCAAGGGTACTCGGAATCAGCAAAATAAGGGTGGAAGTAGCAGCAATTATTTGAAGCGTATACAGTGTATATAAACATATACTTATATCGTGTATGAACGATGAGCAATATAATAAATGTATGATAAAGTTAGCGCAGCCTTGGGCTTGCTACATCGATTCAAGCAGAAATTGCGAAACTTTTTCCTGAAAAGTTTTGAATTTGTAATGAGCGAATATTTATTAACGCAAATTCAAGTTCACATTTCAACATTCATGAATGCGAATCATTAAATCTTGCTCTCTTGAATTATTAAAGCAGATGGAAGTGAAAATATTGAATTCTCTAAAAGTGTGAAATCTCGATGAATAACTCGAATATGTATCTGATATGTGTGGTTTAGATAAGAAAAGTAATTTTTTTTAAAAAGTATGTAGCATTATGAATCTGCCGGACAATACAATACACCAGTGTGCAACAGGCTTCTGTCCTCGTTCCACGCTTCTTGCATGCCATATAAATACATATATTCAATGAAATTCGAATAGGCTATATTGTACATAAATCATGACTGTAATCAACAAACCATTTAGGTTTGCATACTTTAATACGACTCTCGGAAAGCTGTTGGTGATATACACAAAGTCACGACCATCAGTTGCAAGCACTTGTCTTGATCTTCTCTTGTCTGTCAATTTTATGGAAACTTTCCGAGCCATTCTTTTTAATACAGGAAAGTAATACAGAAAAATCGATTTTCCATCTTCTCGGTAAAGCCATTTCACTCAGCAAACTCTCACAGAGTAAATACAACTATATCGCAAGGGATCTTTGTACTTCGTACTTCACTTCACAGTCAAAAGGGAAGGTACACACATCTTATCATTTTCCACAAATTTTCACAACAGCGAACAACGATGTGAGGGATGCAGTAAGCAGAGGAGCACATGTGTGTGAACACAATAAAAACAGAAATGAGGGTAAAGTCCCCGTCTTCTGGAGAACGTTTGTGAGACACAATATACGAAGATGGGAAATGGGAAATCCAGAAAAAACTACGCACAAGTACGTTACACACAAATAAGATATATATGAAGTTTATGCAACATAAGGTAGGTATACTTCTATAGCTCCAAACTTAGTATTTGTAACGATTTTACGCTAGGAACACGCAAGGTTTTAAAATCTACTTTCATCTGGGTTCTCAAGACCTGACTTGACAAACTCAGAAACGTTTTAGAGCCCATTGTTGCATTCTGCATCATCAACTCCGGGCCTAAAGTGTGTGTCGTTTCCAAGATTTCCCTTTCTTGAGCCCAAACTTTACTTCAAGGATGTCAGGCGAAGGACGCAATTTTATAAGTTTACACGACCTGGGCTCATGAAAAACCTTGTTGCTTCCATTTCTCACAAAAGTTTTTTTGGTTAAACAGCTGCGGCCGTTGGTACATTTGCTCACTCACGTCTGTCTTTGCAAGAGAAACTACAAGTGACAAGAGATGATGCGAAGCACCTATACTACCTGAAGTGAAGGTTGCACTCACCAACATTTTTAGGGAGAGAGGAGTGCGCGAGTGTGCTGGGAGGACAATATTGACAATTTTCAAATGTTGACAGACCAGTCTTAACATTTACTTGTCGATGAAGATTGTCTGCCGCTGACACAACCAGCAGGATGGCGACGGGAGTAGTATATTCGTTCGAAAGAAAACTACGTTTCGAAAAAGAATGAGAAAACTCATCATAAGAATAAGTATAACCTACAATGTCCTAGATACACTTTGATTTTTTTGCTGAGCGATGCGATCCGACAGTGTGATGGGATTTGAAAAGTGGAGTATGCCTTTCCTACAGCTATCGAGGCGATTAAATGTACCCATTAGCACTTGTAATAAGTTGCCACTCCTCCTCCTCGCCTCGGCTGCTTACTTCCTCCTTTCTTTATCCCTCCAGCTTGAACAGGATTGAACGTGATGGTCAAGGAATCTTGGGCCTACTCCAAGACATTCACAATCATAATCTCAAGGAAGGCAGGGTATATTCTCATATAGTGGATTATGTGCCCTTTTCTCTCTCTTTTATTCGGGATTTTAGACAAAAGATGAAGACGAGAAACCTCCGTAAAAATACGAAAATGACGTAGGCATAAAAAATGTTGAAATTGAGAAAACGGGAAAACCTAAAATGAACCATATACTTACTCACATGCGATGCAATGTTTTTCACCGTTGTGTTGTCGTGTCATAGTCAAGTCATCATCATATCCTTTCTAAATAACAATTCTACTTTTAGGTTGAAAACCCTCCGTGTCCCGAGTACACGCATGAGCTACAGGTTGGCTTTAGCTCTGAGAGTGAGTGGTGATGGCAATAATACACGGCACTGTGTACCTTGCTTTCGTCGTCGGGTCTTCGTGAATGAAAGCAAACAGGCCCAGGCTCAAAATTACCATACACATGAATGCATTTTTTAAGCGTAGGATTTATTATTTATGTCTATTTTCCACATGTGTTGTTCTGAGTGGATTGAGTGGATGCTCACATCTACAGATCCAGACAACCTGACAAGTTGAGGGACCACGTTTATTACTACTTTGTTGATGTGTGTTGCAGTTGTAACCACGAAAAAAAGAGACTCTTAAGCTTCTGGTTACTGTTATCCACACTATTGTATGCGGATGCAGACATACATATTATGTGTGATGTGAGGAAGAGAATGAAAATAGATCCAACTGCGAGTGAAGACGTTTCATTTTCTTAATATTTCAACCAACAAAAAACAGCAGCAGTGTGCAATGAACACACAGGTATATGCTTACATAGTGTTTTGTATGTGTTTAATCTCAGCTCATTCGGTTTTGACCTAAACCCTCATATCGAGCCAGTGCACGACACATTTTAATTCACTACTCCGAGCCCAAAACTTAAAGGGGGTCACCACCACAATGTTGAATGTGGATGAGTGATGCATCATCCTCTCCTATTTGTAATCTATTTTTTTCTCTGCCATGAACACTGCGTCGTGTCATGAGGAGAGGAGAAGCACAATGTGCGACCCTTTTTATACTTTCTTATCACTACACTCACTCCTCAAGAAAACGTATAAATTTTTATTATATTTTATTCCTTTTTCTCTCCACCGTATGTCTTTCCCCCATCAACAAGATTTTTTTTCAAAAACTTTTTCTACTCCCTTTGTGTGGAAGCAAACAAACAGAAGCAGAGTGACATAGTCGGAACACGTCTGACATTGCACGCAGCAGCTTGGGAAACCCAAGTTGGGATATGTCGAAGACAATAGATGTGTAGGTATATAATATAAGTGTGTGTTATAAGAGGACAGCCTACTTACGAGCAAAAGTATTAATAATAATGCAGCAGGTGAGCCCTCAAGGTCTAAAAATCCACAGACAACATTGAAAAACCTGGGCACTTTGTTCAGACATTACTTTTTTGCCTCACTTGTTTCAGCATCCATCACTTACACTGCACACACTTGTAGTACTATTCTAGTATATTTGTGTTTGCTTGAAGTGATCGGGAAGCAACAATCTCCACGATATGCCACTCTTTTTCTATTCCCGGGACTCGGTGCGACTGCTGAAAGAGTTTCTCATGCGAGAGCTGTCAAGTCACTTGTGAACTTTCTTATCACAATGAACCATAATTAACAGAACCTGGACGGTCTAATTAGTAATCACTCCGCACATTTTAAGCGTACTCATTTACTTTGAGGAGAACTCCTCCGAAGATCAAATATCCACTATTTTTGTTACAATGTCGAAAGAGAAATGTTCACCTCACTTCGCTCAACTTCATCCCACTGAAGCAATGTTGCGGTCACGTCAAATAGTCAAAGAAAATGGAGAAAAAGTTACGAAAATCTTCTCCGATTTTTCGATGCTCTTTTTTCAGCTATGGGGGATTCGATTTTTTTGTCCTTAATACTGCCACCGTCTATATCTATCCACTCACTCACAGCCTCACACACACACAAACACACGCAACAACCATCATCATCATCAACGTGCATCCTGAGCAAAACCTGAATGTAAACTGATGAGAAACAGTTGACTATCTCATTGTTGTAACAGCCGAAGAAAAAAAAGGTTTAGTGAGGGAGCAACAGTCTTCTTTAACTCATTGCAATCGTTATATGTACATACATACATTTTCAGGCATGACTTTGTGTGGTGCATTGCATTCATCGAGGAAAACACCAGCTAGCAGTCCAAAGAGATAGATGAGCGTTATAATGATAATATCATGTTTAGAAATATAAAATGCATCTTGCTGCGTGAGCGTGTGTGTGTGTACGAACGTTATGTCTACTTTTACATACTACGACGAGCTACGGAGTAATGAAATCTAAAGTAAAAATTGTGTGTCTGTGTCTGTGTGTGTAAGTCCGTAATGCATTTGCTAACTCACAATACATATTCAATTTTTTTACGTGTGTGTCGAGTCATTCGCTTAAATTCCCTCATCCCAAAGCGTATCCTTTCTCATTATATACTCGTTCTATACGTTCTCTCTTGGTTTGTAAAGTGTGCAATGTGGTGATGGCAAGTGCGTACGGATACGCGGATGTTTCATTGTGAACACACACACACACACACAATCTTTTAATTCATGCTTCGCTTTGGTTGAAGTTTGGACTTTGTATATTGTGATGGAGCATTGGGTTCACAACTAATTCAAATCGCTTTATGGTCGCTCAGTAGTTGGTAATGTAGCATGTAGCATTAGCCACTTGACTGGCATGGCATTGCAACAGTTGTGTGTGCGTTTGTAGGAGTCGACGAGGAGTGTGAGGTTCACTTACATTCTGCTCATACCAAAACGTCAATACCACCACCGTTTCTCGCCCAAGCTATTAAGGAAAACCACGCCAAATCTTGTAGGTATCATATGTTTTTGTCTGGTGCAGCTGCTCAACTTCATCTGTTCAACTTTGAGAGGTTTTTGGTGAGCTTCTCAGTATGCACGTTTGAAGCGATGGAATCTGATGATGAAACATGTGAAAAACATATTTGCACGTTTTATATACACAGATTTTTTTTAGTTTGCTCCAACAACAAAACCAGCAAAGTATATAATATATACTCCACTTATGGTCATGTTCTGCACTCTGTACGGTGTAAGCTTCGATACGACGTTGCCGTTGCTTGTCTGTTTGTAACGTGCCACTTTATTATCGTACATGTACCTCTTTGCTTTGTGTTGCCCATTGGCTCCGAGTCAATATGTGTGTTGTATGTGTGCAATCTAAATGGTAATAAAATTCTCCCGGCTACTTCACCTCCAAATCGTGAAGTCGACAGTCGAGAGCAAGCTGAACACACAATGCTCAGTATTCAACAGCACCACAGTCCTCAATTAAGTCCTAATACCTATGCTGATTAACTCTCTGAGGAAGAGTGCAGCTCTTTCATCCAAATTTGAGCATATTACACTATTTGCATATGTAATATATTCTTGCAACATTAATTCATATTTCAGGTACACAGACACACACATGCACAGTTTACTCAAGAATGCAACCAGCACACACTTGTGCAACATAGTTTTTAAGAACTTTTTTTCTCCTCCCCTCTTTCTTATGATGGGTGATATTGAAAAGGAAGACCGAATTGCGATGTGTGCTGTGTGGCGTTATGTATGTAATGTGCGATGATAAAACTGCTAGAAACGGAACGCGAACAGCTAGGTGCTGCTGCTGATGATGATCATGTTGGCGATAATGGGAACAAAAATAAAAAAGAGAGAATTCTATTCTCTCCCCGCTGCTCCGGCTCCCTTGAGTTCACTGTGTATTATGAGTGATTGTATAAAAATGTTTTGAAGAAGAGCTTACAAAGTACAGGACTTGAACATGGCATTTTTTGGGTAATTAGCAAAGTGGCTTCACAAAAATTCTCTAGAGAGTGCTTTTACTAGCTCTATTACTTCGACTAGTGGAGGCGCGATGCTTTGCTCATGTTATGTAATAATAAAAAGTAATCGACAAAAAGTTCTTAAAAAGGCTTTAATGTGTTGTTACAAAGTTGCCGTTTAGTAAGTCAGAGTATCATTGTTATTGCATGGGGAAAATGACTACTAAATGGTTCCGCTTCTCCTTTTTAAACGGCTCAAAATGAGACGAAGATACCATATAGCTATTTCATGATGCGAAAGGATTTTGCATACAATACTAAATTATGCTCGTGTTTACGTCATATACCCACATACGTGAATACGTCTTTGCACATAATGTATAGTAGTTCTAGCTCAACAGATGCATCCAGGCAGTTGCTCCAACCAGATGGAAATCATTTACGATGAGTTTCGCACACTAGAAATGAAATACTGTTATGGCATCTCACAACTCTCCGTTCCTGGTTCGTACAATGCGGCGAATCTTCTTTTTAATGTGGACGAAATCATAATTATTGTGAGCAAGTTTAACACTCTAGTTAACTAGGGAAACTTTTAGTTGATCTCTTAAATCCAGGGGTGCATAATCGTTATCCCTCGACTTTTAGCGACATGCTAAAAGAGCGCATGTAGGCGGCTGAAAATCATTGAAATATATTACCTTTCAATTGTTGAGGTAAGCAAGCAAGATTGAGTTTATGTCGCAAGCAAATATAATGTGAGTCTGTGCTTGCAAGAACCACATCGTCGTCAATGATGACTATTTTCAAACAAACCAAACTGCCTACTAGTTTACTTTTTTCTTGAAGTCTCCTGATTTATTGTGAGACAAGTTGAAAATTTAATTTTTTCTCAACAACGGGTATGAATCACCTTCTCAATTGCAACCGAATACACCCTCTCTCAGGCAATCTCATCTCGTGTTTGTGTGTATGTGCGTGCGACGATATATAAGAACGTGAAATGTTTACATTACCTACACACACGGTCGTTCAGCCTGCGTGCTTGAAAATGTCAAAATACAAGCCAAATAGGCGTGTACTTGTTCAGGGCATTTACCATGTGGAATAGTAATTTCAAACAGAAAGAGAAGAGAGTTTGCGTTTGAAACAGTTCCAAAACTCAACTGCACATAATATCACTCCTCTTGTAGTTTTCTCTACACACTCATTGCTTATCATTTCTCTTCTTTTTTTGGCTAACAGCTATTTTGCGTGATACTCCACGATACATGCTATCTATTACATTGTAATCCTTGCAAACTGGGGAAGTACCAGAGAGAGAGGCATGGTAGATAAGACTAACAAAATATTGAGGAGAACTAAACATGAAGTTGTAGAAAGGTGGTATGGCTTGTTTTTACCATTGTTCTGCTGCAATGGAAAACAAGGTTTACTTCTCCTTGTTGTGTGTATAGTCGATTGCATACACACATTAGCGTCGCTCACATGTTTCGAAAGCATGAGGAACACAAGGGAAGAAGACACAAAGTGTGTAAGTAGCAAAATAATGGTGATGGTATTTTGATAGCCCTGCATTCTTCTTTCTGCACTCATGCCCTGGCCTGATCTTCTTTTACTTTGTCTGTATGCTTAATGCTCACTCTTTTCCTTTCGTATTTTGTATGTTTTATTGAGTATACATATATGTATGTATACTTACATTTGTATGTACTTATTGTAGTCACCTATATTTTTGCTCATCTCTCACCGCCACCGCCACCAACACTAAACATTGCTTCTCTTTGCTCATTCATTCATGATGAGCTAAGAGTCACACTTTTTGTTCTCTGTTTGTTTAGCTAAATGCTCAAAAGCGTTTTTACAATCGTGTCAGCATACATTTTCTTACCCAGATATAAAAAACTCCGTCTGCTCCGAGTGGTATGTCTTTCCCCGTAATATTTTTTCATGATGTGTCGGTTGAACGTTTTCCTGAACTCCTTTTATCATGTATCGTGTACAGGGTAAATCTTAATGTATTTAGAAGAGCTGCTTTTTTATTCACAGGAAATTCTCTTTGGGAGCGGAGAAATGAGGGTAAATTTGAAGAAAAAAATACGCTTCAGAGTAGAGTCGAAATCTGCGACAAATGGATGTCTTTGTTTTAACAACTAGAAGCATGCATGTTCACTCACATTCTTTGTATGTATCATTACACCACATGTCAGTCATCGCCGTCATCATCGTGTATGTAATCGTAGAAATGAAGCATTTTGTGGGAAAAGTAGGGAAAACAGCAGCGTTCTTCAAGTGAACTACCAATAATAAAGTGCTGTTTTTATAAATGAAGGATTTTGCAGGATTTCCGTATCTATTTACTCTCTTCCTCAATAAATAGGTCAAGTTTTCTTGTTTTTTTAAAGTAAATATATTATTACGTAGTCATCTCTTTGAAAATTACGCTACAACGCTCCGATGCGCGTACTACATTCAGTACTTGAGTTTAAACTGAGGAAGCATACTGGGTGCATGAGTAATAGAATGGAGTTGCCGACTCTGTATTTTTCTATCAATTTTGCGTGGAATGATGCCCACACGCTTAGATGGGAGGAAACATTGTTCCATTTTACTAATATATAAATAGAAAACGCGTTCGTTTACTTCTTGCGAATTTGGAGCATATGCTGATTTGTACTGCCGCGTTGTCTACATAGTACAACCAAAAAGCATTACTTCATCACTCTCTATATAATGACACATCCACTCTCTCCGTGCGTTTTCTACTAGTCTCGTAAATTCAAATAAATGCACATAACCAAGTGATATCTGCCTCCTCGTTTTCCACCACTTCACCACCACAAAATGCTGACTCTGTGACCGCTTCTTAAATGACATATGGATGCGCATAATGTTTCTCAATACTGTGAGTAACAACGCTTGTTTCGTGGTTAGTTATGGACCACACCGACCAGTGCAATCACTCTGGCAGACATGTGTGTCTGCAGTCTGCACATCAAAGTCGACATCATTAACTGCATAACTTTCTTCTCGTATTCTCATGATCACAAAAAGGAATGTCAGGGATGCTAATTTCAAGCGGTTAAAATGATACGCAGGTTGAAGCTCTGTTTTGAAAATGAAACTTCAACACACGAGGCCAACCACGCGTATGCAGACACACTCGGGAGAGACAGAGCGACTCATTTATGCAGTACTACTACTACTACTACTACTACACTGACTGATGTGCATCTCTAGGATAAAGGTCCTCCTGTCCTTGAAGCTCTTGAATGACATACGTGCGAAATGTGCACATAGGGATGAAACACCCTTTTGTGTCGATCGAAATACATGAGCCAATCCCACATTTCAATTTACCAGAATCACTCTCAGTTTCGTCTCGGAGCCTCCACAGAAAAAGAGACAGAGACAGTGGAGGATGAGGATGTAAAAAAGATCCAGCAAAATTTCCGAGGATTCAGCACAACTTATTTACGTGCAAGGCCAATCCCTATTGTTATGAGTGATGAGATTTTCGCTCGCAGTAAATACGAAGGAAAAAGCATCGAAAGTTGCATTGAAGTGGATTGAAGATCACATGGAGAAATGGTTAAGTGACATTTACGACGTACTTACCAATATTAGAATGAGTAATCTCATTCTTACCGACTCTTTTCTCTCGTTTTGTCATTTTGACACTGACTCGCTTTCTTTGCACTGCGCAATGGATTTATTGCCTGGAAGCATTGAGGGAGAACCGTGTGGCACCACCAACATCCTCATCCGCAGCAACAACAACACTAAACAGCTCTTTTATGATATCTTTTGCGTACATATATGGAATAATAATAATACATCTCTTGAGAAAGCCTGTGTCTCATGCTTCTATGTGCATACAGCAAATCCAAGCTCTTTCTTGAGTATGCGGATAATAATGGTAATGATGATGAAAAATACTTTGGAAATACCTGAAGCATCTCTAATATCTCTGCAAGTGGATGTGTAAGGTTTCTCTTTGAAATTCTTTCCCACAAAATGCTATTTGGGTTGTCCTTTGGGCAATTCACACAGCATCTGTACAACTGCATGGCGTTTGAGCACGTAGCAAAATATATTGTAAAATATATTCTGTATGATGTAAAATGTGCAGTTTCAAAAGCCAAGACGCACAGTAAACGAGAGAAAAAAAGGCTCATACTCTGACTATGGCATTACAATGCTCAGTTCTTCGTTTGCACGGATGTGAAACGCAAAAACTCTTAAAGGTATCACCAGAGAAGCGTAAGGAAAAGGAAAAAAAGTTGAGTTTTGGCTGAGAGTGAATATCTCTGTACTACACGAAAGCTCGTCGTTAAGAAAGCCTTTCCCTTTTTAAACTATGCATCTCTTCACTTCGCGTTTCAGCAGAGAAAACACTATGCGAGTCTCTTGACGATTCTCATGTTTGTGGTATTTTTTATGTATTGGACCGCGCGTTGCGCCAGTGAGCAATATTCGTTGCCTTAATGTTTCTGCTCTGAGTATTTTTTATCATGATGATAACAACAACGCACGCACATACAGAATTTGTATGTACACATGTGCTCGAAGATAAGCATCTTTGTAATGGGAGCTTATATAGGTGGAGGTGTACGTGTGACGCATAGTTAAATGAACGAAGACAAAAGGCACAAAAATAGAGATGGTCATTGTTTGAAAGTAATCCATTTTTTGGTCGTATTTCCAACGTTGTTGGACAGAGTAACTTGCGCTGGTATTTTAAGATCAACTCAATTTGTTGTGTAGTAATTTAATTTTTTAACAATTTACTATCAAAATACTAGATGTTCGTAGTTATCTTCCGTACAAATTGAATTTGAAGTCTTGCGTCGGATCGTGTTAGTGTTCAAGTGTAATTTTAGAGAACGAGTTTGGATTACCTGATGTTCCCTTGATCTTAAATCCTCTGTGTGAGGAAACAGCAAGGCCTGTGCCAGCGAAGCTTTTAAATATCAAAGTAGTTTGCATCAAATCAAATTACGCGTGTATCTCGCAAAATTGCTTTTCACACGTGCATATCTACTTATTATCCTTGATACGGCCCTTCCCTTGTAGTTTTCTTCATCATTTGCTTTTCGTATGCGTTGTGCCACGCTTCGATACGTCGATGTGCGAAGAGAGACGATATATAATATGTATGTATACATCGCGTCATTTGTAATTTTCGCATAAAGTATCGGTGAGCACAGATAAAAAGGACGACACGGGCGAATCTCACCGGTAATGGAGGATTTTGATGAGTTTTTGAAAAGAAACGAAAGAAAGGAAGGGGAATGACCCAGGCGCAAAAAATAAGCCGTGAAGTTCGCTACGACGGCACGGCTGAGATGATAGTTAATGGTGGTGGTATGCTTGTAAAGAGTTGGTGGGAATGATGACGATGAAGATGATGATCATGATCATCATGATCTTACTGTTTTTGTAAAGACTCACTACTCCGTTCCTGAATGGCTTCACGGAGAGGAAAGTGACGGCAAAAAGAGAAGATGACGATACACTGAAGAAGAAGAAGAGATGATCAAGTTTAGAAAAAAAGAAGCACTCACACAGGAAAGGCGGTATTGTGAGATCTCATATATGCATTTATGCATGCCTACTAGAATATATACAAGAAACAAGAATATCTCGTCGATGCACTCCTCTCAGAATCCGCTGCACGAGAGAGTGAGAGAAGGTGCTGATATTCATGCGAAATACTTGAGGGAAGTTATATTATTTCATTTCTCATATTATTCTGAGCAGAGATGATCAAGTCAAGGAGGGAAAAGTATGCAGAACAGCCGACTGAAAATGGAGGAAGGTGTGAACCCTCTGTGATGATGAGTGAGGAGACATACACGAAGAAGTTTGCAATTTTCAATCGCGAAGATCATGGTAATGAAACTGTGGCAAAAGTGGTGTAGAGGTATCTACAATGCATACTGGCTCCTTGATTCTTCCGTCCAAAAACTGAGAGAATGTAAATATTCTGGTTGCATGACGCTTGGACGACGAAGTCGAACAGGAGAGAGAGAGGTAACTCATTTTCCCACTTGATCAGAATAAAACGATTTTTAAGGACAGTATGGTACAATGCAATCCCACCACCTTCTTCGTGGGAGCTGAAACAGTAAAAACACGACTAGAGTGCGTCGATAGTGAAGGATGAAGAATATAATATGTTGTTGTGTGATGCAATCCTTGTGTGTGTGCAGAAAACGTGAGTTGTACACTTATTGCTTACACTATACACCACGTTATTATGACTATTATTATTATGATTGTTATTATGGTTTTGATTATCAAGAGGATCTGTAAAAAGAAGATGAGCAAGTTGTGTCCAAGTCATGTGTGCACATGTCGGTGCACGTTGTTGTGAGCATGTATGCACAAAAGCAATCTCAGCCATAATGTACAAGAGTGCATTGTTATAGCTTCAGGAAAGAGTTGTTCAATTCAGGAATCCAGAAAGTCATGAGAAAACAAATGAGTTTGCATTGCATCAAGAAGGAAAAGGAAGATGGTAAAGGAGTAAAAACACCCATTCTTTTCGTGTGCTGCGTGCTCGTATCGTAATCTATTCCGTCCATTTATTGTGCAGCTTAAAAAACGTGTACATTGTTGAAATTTCTATTGTGTCAGAAAGCATGGATATTAGAAATGAAAATGTAAATTGCAGCGTTGCTTGTTGCAAAGAAATGCGTCTGCCTGTTTTCAGTATTCAATATTAGTTTCTTCCGCAAATTGGTTGTGTACGTTTGAAAAAAATCTGCAGAATAACAGTCAAGCATGTGTGAGGGAAGTGAATTTTTGTGAGTACTTCTCTCACAACATGTTTTGGTAATTTCCCCTCATCTTCCAACCATATAAGGAAATCTTACAGGGTGTTTCATAAATCGGTGTCTAAACGAAGGACCTAAACATGAGGGTATGTAGACTATGTGTGTAATATACTATATCCTAGAACAACTGAACGTTGCAGAGCTTTAGATACATTTCCGATGTTTCTGCTCCAAGGTTTTGGAAGAGGCTAATTCACAAATATGTATTGGAAGAACAACCGCTTGCTTTAAAATCTTACCCACGCAGACAAGCTAACCGACCAAATTATCTATTGGAAGCTAAGCTTTATGACTGCTTCCGGTTTGTCAAGAAACTCCACTACTTCCAGAACAAAGTGCGAATACTTTCCACCCAATTTATGACACACGCTGTATCATAACAGTCAAGAAACAAGCGGCAGGAGTGTAGCAAAAAGCACACCTTTTCACCTGAAAATGTGGGTTTGAGGATGGCTGTTTTTATTGGACTTGATGCCATACCACGCAGTTAACATCTGATGGATTACTGTACATAAAATATTTACTCTGTCTGTAGAATCTCATGATTGCTTCAAGTTCGCTGCTTCGTTCGAAAGCCTGAGTCTAATCAACAACTTCTAGGAAGTGAGCAATTCAGTAAAGTTTCCAGTCGACTCCCAATAAGCTTCTTGTTTGTTGCTCAAGAAGCTTTTTAACTTTTTTCCGCAAACTCGTCGTGCCGTTGATGGATTCTCAGCAATCACACATAAACGCTTCGGCAGGAATATTGGGAGGCGAAAAAGTTTTAAACCTCGTGTTTCCCTTTTGTTCGCCCCTCTCAACCCGTAGCAACTCTTGCATGTCGCATTTTTATTCATAGAAATCCGCACATTTAAAAATTTGAATATTTATGAGCCACATTCAACATGACACAAACAGAGATGATGAAAGGAGGATTCTTTTATTCACTATAAGACGGGCAGATCGTATTATTTCCCTTTAGGTATTTAGTGAGAATTCACAACCAGAGGATTTTGCAGGAATAAAAGGGAAGTACGACAGGTATTACTGTCGTTTTTTTTTCTTCGAAAAGGAATTCACAAAACCTATGTAGGTAATAACATTTTATGCGTAATATGCATTTTTCTAAGGCGAGACATGAATTGTACGTAGAACCACATGGTAAAAAGGAGGTTTTACCATGTTTTAATGCAATTTAAACGGTGAAAAGACGTCTGAGTGAAAACGTTGTTTGCATTGTGTTTTGACAAAGGCTTTCGTCTTATTATGATTGTGGCAAAAGATGATGAGAGGATCATATCGTAATTTATTTCCGAGTTAAATCACATCCATTATCTACCCGTGCTCATCCCACCGACGAAATGCTTGTTGATTCCAAATCCAATGTGCTTTTTACTCTCTGTATGTTATTGTGGTGTAGTTATCCTGAGCTCATTATTGCTTTCAATTTTTGTGATTTCCAAAAGTGCTTTTATGTGGAAGTTGTTGCTGCAGGTGTGCTGATCTACACATAAACACCTTTCTAATGTTTCAACGAAAACGGCGTGGCTTTTGGCTGAAGGAAAATGTTACCGTAATGAAGGCGATGTTGCGTCATGCAAATTTCCTCGATCTCTGCTCTCCACTCACACGTAAACTATGTTTTTCGCGTGATCGCCTTTCTCTTGGAGAGACAGACGGATCCGAGAGACCGTGCTGTGAGTGGGGATTGTGCACTATTTTGTGAAGCGAATGTATATTTCTGTGTGTCTTTGAACTCACAGGGTACGAGCGTGTCAGTCACTACACACTACGAACCATAAATGCGTGCTCCTTTGAACTTCTACAACGCACATACCGTAAATATGGTCTAATATATTGCCCCGACGAAAGATCAAAATCGTAGATCCTTCTCAAATCCCATTTAAATCTCACATCGTCCCACATTCCGTCGACTAGCGGAGCCGTACGGAATGTAGCAAAGGACGTACACTACACCAAACACGGGCTTTGCTTGCCACGCCATATGGATGTCATCATCAGTGATGGTGAAAGGGAAAAGTGAAATTATTAAATCAAATATTCAGCGCATAACCAATAAAAATATTTGCTACATATGTCTCTCTAACGGATAATGCAAAGCCAACGATCGAGTGAAATAAAAATAAAATTGGATGGCCGTAAGAGATGCCCTTTGTGTGGGATGACTCGAAAAGGTCACCGTCAAAGGGAGTTGATGGAGATGTCAAAATGACAAAGAGAAAAAAAGCTCTCAGGTAGAGAGAGAGAGAGAGAGCTGACAGGTATAGGCCTGGTTTATATTACACTATACAGACTATATTGGATATTACATTTCCTATAGCTCATTTAAATTTTCTTCTGAAAACGGAAGCAAAAACTTTGTGTATCGTGTGTTGTAAAGTTAAGCTAGTACACAAGCACTCAAGCTTATAATAACTTTTTCTCTTGAAGCAGTAATTCTAGAATGCACGACTTCCTTAAAATCCCGTAGCTCAAAGATCACGTTCCCTGCGTCTTGCTCTGCACGGAACGTCTTCTTCTCCAGAGTCTTCTGGGATGACAAAAAAAAGTTGTAGCGAATTCCAGTGCCGAAGAAGCCGTTAATTATTAATCAGGATGAACTTTGGAATTTGATCAAATCCATACATATCTAGAGCAGGAGATAAAATCCTTATCCTGCTCCTGTTGTTCGTGAGCTCGCATTTTTTTCAGTCTTTCCAACCAAACATTCTCGAAATTGTCGTTGGGAAATTCACATTTTCTCTACAGATTCTTTGGAATGCTCCCTTTCTCTCAGAGGAAAGCCTACGCTTCCTGGGATATTGTTGAGTGTCTTGCTTCTCAAGAAGAGGCTGGTTCGTGTCCGATTTATGTATGCACACGAACGAACACCTAGAAAAACACAAGAGTTGTGTGGTTGTGTGTGAGAGTTTAAGACAAAAATCTACGTAAAACAGTAGTGCACACACCCGCTCTGAATGATCAAAAGGATCGGAACTAGGATTTGTATAGGGGAAAGTGGAGCACATTAAGAATCTTTTGGAATGCACACTGAAGCAAAAGGATTGAATTCATGATGTATGTACAAGCATGCTGTCGCGTTTTTCCTTCCTCTCACTTGTTTCCTAAAAGTCTACCAGATGCAAGATTTACGCTTGGTGCATACCTATGCTTTCATTTTTTCTTCTACTCCAACAAGTAAGTATTATTCCTTTATTCTTGCAAAAAATACGCAGAATACTTAGCCTCATATTATCGTGGTGCACGTTAGCCAAGCACGGTGGAGATTTTTTTTGTACTCGTGGCTTTTTACCCTTTTGTGTATGCATGTCTGTAGCAGGATTTTGGTAAGAAAATGTTATCCTTTCATTCACTTCTTGTTCCTGTTCCATGAAGCGTTTTTGAAGGAAACTTGGAAAATTTAGAAAAGAGAGTGTGGCTAACGAAAAATGGTTGATTTTTTTTACAAAAACTGTTTCAGTCTTCAGTGATATCTTCACTTGTTTCTGGTTTCGCTTCAGTGGTCCGTTTTCACCTTTTTAGTACCCCCAAAAAGTTGCTTCATGCGTTTCTCTGAATACTTGGAAACTTTTTCATTATTGTACGCTTTTGTGGATACATACTAAATTCTTGTTCGATTGAATGGTGTTGTACACGTTGGTGTGATGTCAAGTAGGTAGCTCAACTTCTTTATGGGCTTGATTATCAAATTCATTCATTCATGACTTGAATACTACGCATTTTATGGTTGATGTGATTGTTCATTCTTATAACTAGTCTTTCGCAGCAGCAGTCGTGAACTTGCTATTACTTTTTTAGCTTGGCAAAGCTCATATTAAGTATGTAGCGCAAGGAGCTGAATTATGATGAAGTTCAGAGAACGACATTTTCCTAATTCTTAAGTCTGACTTTTTTTGCATACACAATCTACGCTCCATACAAGGACAAAAATAGAGTGTGATACATTCAATACATGAATGGATTTTTATAAGCCGCTTACCGCGTTGGTTGACTTCGTGATAAAGTTTATATTATGAAGAGCAACCCGATGTCGTAACCGTAATCACATCCAGTGTGAACTATGGCTGCTTCAAATTTGGGCATCTAATGGGATGTAGTTTTAAGATTGGAATACGAATCGAAACTTGCTCAATATAAAAATTGTCCTTTTTGTTAAGTTAAATACATCAACACAATAACGCAAACTAAGCATCTACGAAATTTTGTATTGTTTTGGGGGAGCGAGTGGCCAAGAGCTCGATACTTCAAACTTTCCAGAAGTATCTCTAATGCTATACAAAAAGCAATTTTGTGTGAGCACTGCATTTCATTGTAATTGGCTCACTTGATCCAAACCGTCGCGCACTGTATCAAGTCTGCGTAATAGAACCCGGAGAACGGGTGGATGATTGACATTTTTGAAGCTGGAAAGGCTGACGAATACATTGTGTTATGTCACCGTTGATCCCATTGTTTATTTATTGTTTATTTAAACAACGCTAAAGGGCAAAAGCTACCTGAATCAGCGGTGAACTTCATGAGAAAGTTTGTAGAGACAGTATATTACAATTATAATTTTCTACACACACGTTGGAATTTAGGAAGATACATTGGACTAGCCGAAGCTGGAATGCTATCATCCACCCAACTGGACTGTGTCCAAACCAAAATAATACATGGACTATATAAAATGTCATCATTCTTCCGGCAGGCGAAAATCGCATTTTAGCCAAATGCGTACTTGACCATTACCAAAAGTCTAATCTCATTAAACACAAGTACGTACACATCTGTGCATACTTCAGAGTACATGTTTCAAATAACGCTGTTACCGTTTATAGGCAACACTTCACTCGACAGCATGCAAATCCCAGAGTCCCTGTGAAATTCATCCTTTGAACATAAATCCCTTTATCAGCACACAAGAGAATCCATTTTAACCACAGCTTTAACTTGATGGAATTCGAACACTGAAACTCATTCCATTAATGCATTCATGTGTTGTTTTCCACAACACTTTCCCTGGAGCCATTCTGTTATCCAGAGTGGGCATTATGTGACTACATTAGAGAAAATGTTGCGAACGCAATGAACACGGTCTAACGCTCTGCATGGACCAACGTTATGAAGCATGAACTACAAACATTACAATATTGAATTTCTATAAATAAGGGACGGGAGTTGAAGGATATTTATATATACAAAGCAAAACTCCGCTTTCTCTTTTGCTGCTCGACAGTGCACCATCACATACGAGACGTTTTAGTCACGATAGAATTTCGTAGCTCTTTCACTCTCATGGTTCAAGGTCTTCTATTGCGTACTTGCGGTCCTTTCACGAGGAAGGGTTTGACCTTGAAGGTAACATCACTCTGTGTTGTCACTTTAAAAAAATCAAATGAAAGCTTCTGTCTCCACCAGGCGTTGTCTGATATAAAGATCTATTTACGGAACTCTGAGAATGCTGCAGCGAGGGGTGAAATTCTTACCACCTCCCTTGACTCGCAAAAGTCTGAAAGCAACATGCTTTCGCATATAAAGATGCCAAATGCCAGTATGAGGTGACAGGACTGATTGGCAACACGTGCTTGACCTTAACCACACAGGAGACGAACAGACGTTTATGGAGAAAGTACAAGTTTCAGGTCGCAACGGTGTAATCAGTCTCCTTCTCTCTAATAAGTAGTTTCTTACTCTACTATTTGTACAACTATATTAAGACAGAAGGAGCCGGTTTTAGTAAAACTTTTCCTCGCATTCAATTAGTCTCAATTTAGACATCTCATCACAGGAAAATTGTCTCTGATGTATTGAACCCCTGAAGAAAGTAAAATACCACCCTTAATGAATCGATAAAGGAGACTGATTATTATTGCTTTATTAGGTAGTAAGTAATTCGACGTGAATGGTGGTGTCTTGTACGTGTTAAGAGCAAACCTCTGATTACTTTCAAAACTACAGTTTCAATATTTTCTGATATTTTCTAGACGTTTAAATTAAACGTGACGTCCTTGAAAACGTTGTCTCGTGTTTCACACTCGTCTCTCATGTAGAATGTGTAGCATGAATATCTACTCTCATGGAGGAGGAGACCGCACATTTGATTTCAATTACTGCCAAGTAGTACAAGGTAAACTGTATCCGAAAGCAAAATCAAGTCTGTCACTACACTCTTCGTGTACGAGATGCCAAACATGTCAATCAAAGCATGAGTTGTTTGATGTACAATGTCATATTGAGCTCGAGTTGTTGAGTCTTGCCGAAAGTGAAATTCTTCCTGAAGACTTGGCTTTTCAATGAGAACATAATCACATTATTACATAACAGCAAATTCTAATTCATGGTTTCCCATACATTCTCGTACTCGCCTTTGTCAGATTTGAAACCAACTCGTAGCACACGCTTACTGCATGACGCACAAGTAACATTGCCCCATTCCACCATCAAAGAAGAGCAACATCAAAGATGCAATTAGCTCGAAATTAAATATCCTTTTCAATGCATATTTTCTGAAAGCAATATCCGTCACTCTTGCTTTCAGAGAATTGCCCAATAGGGAGATGGGTGTGAAGTGGAAATGCATAACACATCATCAAGTCAGTTTTTACACAAAAAAATCACTTGCATAACACGTTCACATCATCTCAGGGTTTCTTCCTCACCCTTCCTTCCCAATCATAACTCGCCCAATGCAATCCAAAATGTGAACATGAAAATGGAATGAAACAATAATAAAAGATTAAAAAGGGAGTGCGTTGCAGATAGGCTACTGTTGCGACTTTTTTTTGGGAGCAATTATATGCAAGTACAAACAACGTAAAAAAATGGGTGGTGCTGGTTGCATTTTTGGATTTACAAAAAACAACGCGATTAAAACTTCCCCTAAAATGAAATCATGACATAAACCTCGTCGTCGTGAAAAATCTAGTTTTACTGGTTGCTCCCAAAATATGCAGGCGCCCTACAGCATTTGGGCAAGTTTCCATTTTAAATCACAGTGCGAGTGGAGCAATGTACACAAGGACGGATAATGTTGGAGTGATGTATGCCTCTCTAAATAGGGAGAAAAATCAATCGATAAGGAAATCATTTATGGGCATATATAAGCAAGCTGCCAAACACAGGTAATAAGACTGGCAGTCACGTAATGAACACTGGTGACTACTGCGAGCCAATTAAATATGTACATAACTTACAGTGCAGCTTCCAGTGAAGTATCCTGTCTTCTAAACTAAATCTTGTGCTTATCTAGCACAAGAAATCTTAGCAATTAGCACGCACAGTAAATCCTGTGTTTTAAACGTCTGGTCGCTGTGATGTACAATACATTTTACAGAAGACAAATTTGGCGAAATGCTCGCAAATCTCAAACTCTGAAACGCGGGCAGGTGCGTGGACCTATTAATTAGGCGTGATGCTTTAATCATGTCACATTGATCTAACTATGAGCTCCGTTTTGCAGATGGAAATACACAATGAGTACTAACCTCACTAAATACGTCAATAACGGCTGTAACATAAACATTTATAAAATGTAGCTTCTATTTGCTTGTATGTTGTATGTGGACTTCATGTAAACGTTAGGGAGTCTGCAGAATGGGCTTCTGCTTGAGACTTGCAAAGTAATTGGATATAGGGTGACCATCAAACTTTTTAAGCTTTTAAATTTTCTGCTGAACAGCATTCTAGTAATCTAGTGTAATAAGTTAGACATTTTCACCCTCCTTCTCGCATAATAATATTGTTTGCAAGTTTAGAAGACCAACAATATTGAATAGCATCTCTTTTTTAATAGGCAAGTCCGATTCCAACGCAAGCAATATATATGTAATAACTTTGTCAATTCTTTTTTTGAACCTCAGACAGCGAGAACTTTTTACTTACTGCCGTCATAAAAAATAAGATTGTATAAGCTTCTTAAGATTCCTCCAATATTCACAGCAGATCCAAGTATATACGCAACTCACACAAACTACGTCTTATTTATGAGAGATCCTTTGAAAGATTTCATAATGGAACCACGCACACTCTACCTTTGCGCTAGTTTACGATTTGCTTCTTCGCTCCTTTGAGATATCTTGAATCAAGAATCTTGACTCTCAAGAGCTCAGAGAGCGCGTAGCCGATATTAGATAGGCACGCAAATCATGTTAGCACATATAGGCATCATGCAACAACAATGGCAGAGCTTTACTCTCTTATAAGGCCCTTCAATTTGAGAAGTCATGTTTTTAAGCGTGCACCCAGTGTAATATACTTCTGACGTTCTGCCTGTTGTGAGATCCTTGCAACAACTCAAAAGTTCACATTTTAGTAACAAAATTTTCACGCATATTTGATTCCAATGTAAGTACATCAGTACCACTCTCTGCATACATTCATCTCTAAAACTTGCTTCATGATTGTGTCTGCTTCTCAAAAAGTAGTCAACTTATGACTCAACTCAAGTCTAGAGTAAAAATGAGCTGAAGTTGAGCAACAGAGCTACTTTTTGGCATGCACACGTCCGGAGAGGGAGATCGAGATTAATGAAAAATGCACTAGATGAAGATGGAAAAGGAATATACTCGTAATAATCACTAATCACGGTTGCTGAGTGCAGAGTGCAATAGATACAAGAAAGAAAGTCGAGCTTTACGCTTAAAAGTCTTTTGTAATGTTACGCTGAATGGAGGCACGACGACTGACGACGAAGCAGAAGATTGCTCTGCTATAATGGCTAGTCGTCCAATAAAGTACCTCCTAAAATATTCTACAGATAAATCATGATCTGTCTGTATAAGTTCTGTATTATTTATTATTTACCATGTAATAGTTGAACTGAAGGAATCTACGAAGCTGGTTGACCTTTTTGAGCACTAGCTATTTTTGGAAGGCTTTTGTCGAAGAGGACTGAATGATACAGATAATACGCATTTTTTCTGATCGTGTGAAGTTTAGGTCTAGAAATTCCATTATGCACTTTGTTAAAAAAATATATATGCAGATCACCATCGATTAGATTTTTTGATATGCCTATATCTTGGATTCACTTTTTTCAGGTGTAAATGCATGGATGCATGGTTGTGAGAACTATTATAGGTAGGTATGGTATGGTTGTGTATACGAAAATTTTTGATGGACTGTAATCAAAGATTTCAAACTGGATTAGTTAAGGTCTATATACAATATAAAACATTTTTGCCACTTCATGATTTCATCTTTCTTTTAGCTGCATAAAAGCCGGTCTACTAAACACCCCAATTGGCGTCAATAATACGTTTTATGAAGATTTGTGAAAATAACAAATTGCCGAGTTTTTACTTTGATACGATGATTTAATACTAATATTTATTTTCATTTGATACACCTAAAAGTGAACGCAATTTAGCACATATTCGCGGAGATGAACCTTGTGCAAAAAATGATACAAAAACTAGTGAAAATTGATGGGGAGTGATAAGAAATTGCAGTTTGTATTTGAAAATGTTCAAGGTAAAAAGCGAGCAGTGTTACTCACTTCATACATTTAGGAAAATGATTGCTATCATTAAGGTCGTTTCACTCCAATTCCGAGAGGATTAATCAGAGTATAAAAGACTTTCTGGGCAGAATCGCGGTGTGAAGAAAAGTAAGGTTAAGGGAAACTAGTGAGTTAATGTCTTGCTCGTGTGAAAATATTCGGTATTGAACTGCAGTGATTATTCTGCATCAGAATTGCTAATCATGTATCATTTACTACTGAACCTTATGGTCTCCACAGACAAGGTCCATCCACCGTCGACGGCGCAAAACAACGTGCTTTCACTAAATTACCTTACTATTTCCAACATTGTCGTAATCTACTGGAATATAAAGGTATTGAATTCAAATAAATACAGCCATTTGTGTTCCATTATTGAAAATCGATTCATGGAATCGTGCAATTTCTTAATTTCAATATATCTATCTTGGACCGAGGCACTATACACTCTGCAGTTTAAAAAACATGACAAAATAATGACTACCTTTCTTATTGAGGGCGAATACTAGTAAGAATTTCCAATAATCGTGTAGATTGTTGTTCGTCAGTGTAACTCGTTTGTTGTTGGAGGAAATATTATTATTCATCCAGTTCTAATCACAAGTGCCTTTTCCTTGTTTCGTGCTATTGTATGCAGCTTTCATTCGATAGTTGTCTACTTTGTCGTGACTAGTCAACCAAAAATTGCGCTTGAATAACTGGCTCTCAGATAAAAACGACACGATAAATACCTAAAATTTATCTTTCAACTTGTGTTCCAACTTGTCATGTCTTCATTAGTTAAGGGTCAGCAACTTCAGTTACTCATATAGCGAATCCCTTTATTCAGGAAAAGCGCACAATTGCGCACTTGAAATAATCCTGTGAACAACTACTCACCACACATGGTTCACAAATTTCAGTTTTGATTTGCACGAAAGCAATTTCGAGAAAATTTTATGCAAAATGTAGTTTTTTATATGTAGAGAGATTGGATTTGTACAACTTACTCTCATGATCATACCAGTCCGATAAAATGTTTTTGTTGGTGGTCTACAATTCACAATTTCGATTGTTTGCGAAGAACAGCCTTTGAGAGTGTTGTATTTAAGAAAGCAGTTTGCGTATAGTTTTTTGAAGTTATTTTAGGAAGTGATGGTTGCATATATTGACCGAATTTATGCTACAATCAGTATCCCTGAGATTCTATTGATCAGAAAAATCTTGACAATCGACTTGAATTTATACAAAGGTGTAGTATAGTCGTGATCAGTATCGTTCAATGCTAATATTGCCAAGCCGATACATATAAGAGTATAAAATGCCCCTCCACCTTCATTTTGAATCTCTATACAAAATTCGACTTCACTCTGTGGAGACTGGGGTTCTAGGAATCGAGTTCACCATATAATAGTATTACAATAAAAATTTATATTGTCATCTTCAAAAGCCTTTTATAGGTCGCACTCAGTGAACTCATTGCTTATAATTTGTTCAAAACGTCTACGGAGGTTGAGTAAGTGTAACTTGTTTTGTAAACATTGACGCAGTTTATAATCATAATTTATAACCGTCTCCGTGATAGCTTTGAATTGTTCGTAGATTGTCCAAATTCGAAACATTGGTGGCACCACAACATCTCTCAAATTGATCTTTTCTTGGATTTTGGAAGTAAAACGTCGACAAATAAAACACATTCTACTCTCACACCAGTAACATGGATAGTGGGAAAAGTCGGCAAAGTACATTTGCTTAAAACCAATTTCCGTTCAAACCAATAAATTTTACTGTAAGATGTTTGAACAAACAAAAATCGATTATAGCATGTACAGAAAACGTTAACTGCTGGTACGCAAGCCTTTTAAGCAACGGAATTGCCACAAACTTCTGTATTGTTCTTGCTATATCTGCAACGAACAACGAAACTGGCCATTTTATAAAAGTACAAATTAAAAATTACCAACTTCATACCCGAAAGAATTTTCTAAATTAAGCTGTTTAGAACACACGCACAACTCATTAATATAAACTAGAGAATGAGTGTATGTAACAATGTGCACGAACAGTAAGCGTTTTAAACTTACAAAAAAACCAATTGCATGTTTCGGATTGTTGATATTACTACACCAACGGTGTGCTGTTAGAAGTAAACTAAAAGGTGCATTAAAATTGCTGAATTATGTCATCTTCGGTTATGTGAAGTACCAAAAAGCGTTCGCTCCTTTTATTTTGATAGACGAGTTCCCGTCAATGAGCGCGCTTTAAAAGTGTGTTACATCATAAATTGTACAATAAATGTTGCATCGCTTTAAATCAGAATCAGATTATTACAGCAATAATTACTCATCGCAATAAGTCACGTACTTTAATTAGTACGCATACACTTCAAGCATAAACACAACATTATCCGTAAATTAAAACTTGCATAGTATTTGAGATGGGTGAGATTCTCGTTTCACCGGTATAATAGGAAAGCTTCTCCCGAGCTTACAATAAATGAACTAACTGCATAAGTATTAACATACGATTATAGTTTAACTGTGGAAGAAAATTAGTTTCAAAACGTTGTTATTTCAATCCAAGCTAGTTAATACATCGACTGGGTGAGACGCTGGTATTTTAATCATTGAAGTTTCTACTAATTAAAGAGAAACGAGATTGTACATGTATGACGTGCTAAAATTCTTGACAAGCAAACAGAAAAAAATAGCAATTGAAATATTTAATATGATAAATACGTAACAAACTCACTCAAATACCAGTGAATATACTTGACATTCTGATCACAGGAAATTTCAAATACGCATGAAATTGTTATAATAATCTGCGGCAAAGACACGTATACTGATATGCGTTTACATCATCAATCGTTTTAGCTTGTTCACGCATTAATAAATCCTGTCACAGAATAAAAAGCGCACCTAAAAATGTCCCCGTCCCCAAAAAAAACATCTCATTTTTGGAAGCGTGAACTGTGAACACAGCTTCAAGGTGCGCAAACATTAACATTAGTTGGCCACCACGATGAACCATGTCATTTTCTGTTTTGACACGCATACGCGTACAAAGAGCGATAATATTTTGTAGCACATTGAACACATCAAATTTTACAATAAAAAATAGATTTTGGAGTCAGTTTTTGCTGACCCTTTGATCGCTGATGTTGCTTCGTTCTCCGTGCATGAACTTCATATATCTGCATTTTGTGTGAACACTTAACAGTGACGTGGCATTGTCTGCCGTGGATTACGTGACCATTGTCTAGAGGGTAACGTGTAAAGTCTTTTGTCTTCAAAGTACAATGTTTGATCCCCAAGTGATGATAAGAATATTTTATGCGCAACAATGAAACCTTTTACAGATGCACATAACCAATCGACAAGGAGTGCATCGATAAGCATATTATTATGATGACGCGAGCGGTAAAGAAAAATATATACGTAATCCCAGCTAAACTTCACATCTTTACTGATGGTTTACCTGAAAATGTAGTTCATCATCAGAATGTAATGAGGTGAAGTGCAATTTACAACTTACGATTGCCTTCGTGTTTGGCATATGAAAAAAATTAGTGAAAAACATAATATATTTTTCAGTCGACCAGTTCAGTGGCACAAATAAAACAACAATCATCTCTGGTCGGCACTCCGTTGGGCGCGCACTTCTCTAAAGATTGTATGGATGATGAGCACATGAAAATGGTTTTAGTGTACAGGTTCTCTAAAACTGACCACTACCACTACATTTATTGCTGTGTGAGAGATGAAGCATCATTATATTCAATCATATAAAATCACTTCCATCTCAATAGTAGTGGAGTATCTACCACCACCAATGTAGTAAAGAAAGCCGCGTCCATATAAACCTGGGCTGTGCGACACACATAACAATCATCTTGATGGGTTTGTTGCGCAAATTAGATTACGCCTAGAAGCTGTCTGTAATAAATGCTACAACATAACATCGGTGTTAATACTAGAAGCAAATAGTAAGCTTACTATTTTGTAGTTGTTGGTTCACCCCTTTGTATGTTGCTCACCGTGTTTACGCTCATCCTGAAGTGTAAAATGTTGCTTATAAACTTGACCTACTTCAAATCATCTCTTACGAATCACAGTAATCTGCAGAAGCAATCGTCCTGCCGTGCAAACTGTAAACCACACAGAGTCGAAGATGAAAAAGTGTGCGGCAATAATTGCTCAGGGGTTTCGCTTCAATCTCAAAGCGTGAGCATTAGGTTATTAGGTGTGTATTGGTTAATTGCATAAAATCCCCCTTCGAACCACGATGAAGTTACTTTTACACAAATTGCCGAATTGTGTATGCGTCGAAAGAAGTGGATTACCACAAGCTGAAAAAATTGTATTACGAAAAAAGACTAGTAACAACTAGTAATTTAACAACAGTGCATAGTAGTTCTTAATTTTATGCGTGTAATTTACTGCCTCCCTGGAGTGCTTTGTGAAAGTCCGTGTACCGTATACTATGCGGTAGAAAGCTTCTCACGTTGCTTTGCTTTTTAGATTTTGTAGTGTGCGTGTATAGTTGTCTAATATGCCATTCAAAATGTACTCTTGATGTTAACGTGAAGATGCAATACCAGTTTATAAAAAATGCTGTATATATGCTAGAAACTTTTTGGTGGGTTGAATGAAGTTTCAAATCCTAGAGCTCTACCAACTGTAACATCATTGTTTTGTATTATTGTGCATTGTGTATCTCTCTACGCATTTTCATGTTACGTTAAATGTTTACTGAGTTTTTTTGCATAACAATTTCAAAGAGAGAGCAGAGCGTAAACCTTACAACAACAATGTACAATGTAGGTTTACTCTAGAGAATGCTCTTGCTCGCACCTGAATTCCCAAACAATACACTTTATATTCCTACACAGGACACGTTGTGTAAGCATTATTTGTGTTTGTGACAAGCCTTTTTGTTCTAAACTAATTAAATATACACTTACTTCTCGAGACAATAGAGGAGCACCAACTGCGGCTTTCTTACCTGTCGCGCGTCTCTCAACTCGGGGAACTGGAATTATTGCCACTTTTCTTCCTCCCTGCATTCATTCTCTTTTCTGTCAAACGGGATTTTTTATCTGCTCTTAATCTTTGTAAATCATGTGCAAACTTGATGCTTATAAGAGGATGAGCTGTGTGAGCTGCTCTAGACAATAATGTTGTCGTGTGTGTTAGTGAGATTACAATTGAAAACTGTACTCTCTTTGGTGGAAGACGCATTGTGTGAAACACATCAAAACACCTACATCCCTATACAGTCTGCTCAATGGGCAGAAGTCACACAGAGAAATGATGTACGTCAGCACACACCTCTTTTTTGTCTCAAGATAATTTGTAACAAAGTTCTTGACATTTGACACAGAAAAAATTGCTTTTTTACTGTGCTGCGTTTCAGACAGAATACTTGCATACACAAACACGTTATGTATGCATTATATAATAAATATTTTGTAAATTTTCTGATCATTGAATTGTATTCTGAGGAAAGGCGGATGCAACTCGTGTGACTTTGGGTTGAACAAAACTCATTCCACGAAAATTCTTTGATAGCTATCTCAGTTTTCCAACAGGATACCCTTGATGACTATCTTGATTGATAAATGATGCTTACAGATCAGGTTTTACGCACTTTTCCACTGAGGTGGAGGATGTTTTTTCAATTTGGTGAATTGTCTTGAAGCTATGAATTAAAACACAGAAATTAAAATTTCGCCACAGATTTTCAGCTAGCTTAAAATTTGTCAATTTGAAATTGACCATCACTACACTACAACTACATCATTGTAAAATTTCAGCTTCACGAACATTCAATACTTATGCATGTATACCTATGCTCAAACTGATGATTGCTCCAGTCACCAGTTGCGTCTTCACTAAAAAATACTAGTAGTGTAGATTAGCAGCGAAAGTCTTCGCACGCACATCGTGTTCTAGATAGGAGGTATTTAGTACTCCTTTTTCCACTTTCTTCTTTCATAATTGCACACTCAGGCCGTCATTTCAAACGCTCAGCTATCATTAGCACTACGACTTGGCAGAAAAAAGCATGGTACAACTCTCATCTAACAGGTTGCACTTTACATAATGGGCAGTTAATAGAATCTCGCAGAACAAACGCCGTTACAGACTTTAAATGTGAGAGGTGAGCCTAAACGCTTTGTTTTTACTAAAACACCCATTTTTATCATTTGTGAGCCTGTTTATGGAAGGCTATCCTTAACGTACTATTTGACTGTAAACTTGCCTTAAACTTGCAGTTTTACTGTTGGCATTTTTGTGTAGATGTTTGATATTCGGTGAATTCTTTGTGTTCAAGCTAATTGATACAAAAAGAGCTTACTCATTATAAACTTCCGTGAATTGTCTGCGATGTTCTTTCTGCGTAATGAGCCGTTGTGCAAAGAAACACAGGACGAATTTTCCGCGACAAAATTAAATGATTTTGCATCAGCCATAAAGACGATATTTTCGGTGGGATGAGTCCTTACAAAAACTAATCTAACGTCATAAATCATGTCGCTGACTTGTTGATCGCTTTCTACAGGTTGTACGTGAAAAACTTGTAGGTTTGTCGTTTTCATGGGTGGCATCCCTCAACTGTCAACCAAGTAATTTCTGCTTTCTTTTGTTCTGCTGACTCTTGTATTCAATTTTCTTTCTCAACTCTGAAAGCGTCTCCAATTGTAGTCATAAAAAGTGTCTACTGCTCTGAGTTCCATGAACATTACGGTGGGGGCCGTAACTGCTCTTAATTTAAATGTTAAGACACGAAGACTATAGTTGAGAGTTTAGACTTGACCAACTTTACATGGCAAACAGCCGTCGTCATCCTCCTAGCTCCTTTTTAGATAACGCGTGTACGGTATGCAGATCCTTTTCTCTTTTCAAAAAGTATGGATTTCAATCCACATCACACTATTTTGTGTGTGTTCAAAATTACACACAGCCACCCAACCATTATCGCTGCCATCGTTGTGGAGCATAGAAAGGGAAAGGTGTATACCTATAAAACTACACCGTTGGTTTTATCGCAAACTATTATCATAACTTTGCAGAACGCACTGTGTGATATTTTTGTGTACAATTTGGTTCATGCCGGTAATGAGGCACGATTGTTGTGTGTTTTTATTATCGCTATTATTACCGCATTGATGCTCCACAACGAGATGCGTTTGTGTTTTGGTAGTAGGTACCATGTGGTGTAACCAAAATAATATGTTATGAGAGAGAAAAAATGAGGACGGATATTTGGGTTCATGCATATTCAAAAAATACACAGTGCAAAGCACACTATATGCCTCTTCTCCATCGTCTATGGTAAAAAAATTATGATAGATCTTTTTCCCGTATCGATGATTATAGTCATTATCATGACACTGAACTACCGGGAGAAAGCAGTAATTATTAAACCGAGTCATTGCAGCAATCAAGCCAACAGCCAAGCACTCCATATTTGGTAAGGCAGCGAAAGGTAGATGCTATGTTGTGTGAGATGGTTAAAGGCACTAGGTTATAGGCTCAGAGAAATCATAGAGCAATATCATTAGATGCACAATTGCAGTACTTTTTTACTGGGAAACCAAGAACAGGAAGGACATTTTGTGAGATGTCCACTTTATTTTCTGCCACTTTTGTTAACAATAGCAAATTGTAAAATCTATGTGCTACACGTTTCCCGATTTACCAATAATGTAAGATAATAAATTGTGCTTGAGTTGCTCTAATTTATTGTTTTTAGCAGGCTCGATAAGCGCCTGATCGGGTAGGCCTGTGCTCCACGTTGTAAAGCACATGTTTTTCCTTTCATTATATATCTCACATTTTCATCCCATATATCACATCCCAATTCACCTGATGTATACCATTAAACTGCGCCTCTTCCGCCTTTTACAATAAATAAACCATCTAACAAGGCTTGTGTGCATTTCATTTCTGTAAGGCACCCTGCAAGGCGTAATTGACAACGTTAATGTCATCGTCCACGATAGGGAGACGCACTACTAATAGGCAACTGTAGACGCTCTTGATTTTCATATTTGAGAGTTGCTTCAAGTTTTGCGTTTCAGTTTCATTTGTAATTCGATGAAGGGGGAGATAATTTCACAGGTTTGTTTACTAATAAAAGTAATTTAGCCATTCAAACTAGTTTGCTATGAGGCTTCATGTTGTGATCAACGTGATTCACGTTGCCTCGCACATATCTGTAATGAGTAGTACACTCTCGGCTCCATTTTATTTCATTGCCGGTTGTCATTGATGCTTGCTGAGCTGATGAGTGCATGCAAATATGAATGTTTGCTTCTCAATTTAGAAATCTCCAAGATTCTTCTTCAATTTCTAATCCAAAGTCACCTTGCTTTGGTTTCACTTTTGCTTCATCAAATTAAATACTAGTGTTATGCACTTGATAGTATGATGTTTCGGTAAAATTAGCAAATAAGAAATGTTTTGATTTGTTTATTCAGCTCTGCGACGGTTTTTACACAAAGATTGCGGTAACGTTTTTCAATACACAATTCGGAAATGTTTAGGACTATATCAACATTATGTAAACATTGTAAACATAGTGTAAATCTTCACCTGTAATTTTAAAAATTCAAAGGTAGCATTTTGCGAGAAAATAAAAGTGTTTATACTGGCTAAACACTTTTTTAGCATTAAGAGATCGAACTAGTGATACAAAAAAGTTTTTGATTCCCAGAGTCCAAAGTTTGAACGAATAAGACTGACTGGTGAACATGGTTATAATGAAGCATTGCATGAGATCTCTCGAGTACGTGTGTACACTGAACCCTGTAATTTCTCCGAGTCTCAGTTTGCAGATGAGTTTGAATTGAAAATTAAATTAGATCAAGCAGCCTTTCAACCACTACCATAAAAATTCTTGCAGAAATCATTGTAAATTTTGAAAAAAACAATTTTGGACTGCTTGCCCACACCTCAACCACTCAACATAGAGTACCACGATACACTGCACACATCGCTACTCCTCTGTGATTGTTTATTGTCACGCTAACAAACCTACGTGATGAGCACGACGCAATAGTGTCACGAATTCGTCACTACCAAAGATTTTGCTGAATGCTGGCAATTTTTTGGTTCCCAGAAAGAATGGCGCTTGGTGTTTCAATGAGAAGGAAAATTGTATAACAGGACTGCGGTTGAGTGTGTGAGGGAAAATTTGCATGCTCGTTTGAGTTCCTTTGACCAACGGTCCTATGTGGGAATTGAGGAAGCGTGTTGGTGATGCTGTTGGTCATGAAAATGGGAAGAACTAATTGCATTCCTTCCCCTAGATTAGTTTACAACAGCGAGTACGATGAAAATGCGGATTTCAGAAGTTTCTGCAAGTTTGAGGCAAGAGTTTGCACTTTTCTTGTTGCTGGCTTTTTGCATCAGTTTAATCAAACTTGACCAGGCATTCGTGTGTCCTTCTTTATTTAATGAGAGTGGGATAATTTGGGAATTGGGTGGACAGTTTTGCCCTCCTCCCCAAGGCGAGGCTTCCTTAAAATGTTGAATGCTCGTCTTTGAGCGAGGAAGGAGAAAAATGTTTTAAAGTAAACTTTTGTGCTCTCTAACCGCTTGAAAGAAACAATTAGTAGGTTGGCTGACAAGTTTCAGTTGCAATTAATTCGCTGCTAGTTTTTTGGTATTCCAAGTTGGTCTTTGGCTATTTGTCTTCCAAGTTTCCAAGCGTCTAATTAATTCTTTTTTTTTTGGGTGAATGACCTCCTTCCTACCAAAATGAAAACGTGGTGTGTCTTACCACAGCTATCATCTTTTCCAACTTACGAATATCTGTAAGACCATCTCAATGGCTTCCAGAGGATTTTCATTGAAACATCAAACTCGGGATACAGCAAACGCTGTTGTGCGATATTGTTGGCTTACCATACATGTTTTGAAGTGTCAACTTCAATCATCCGTACCATATCCACGTGTACATATAATATGCAATAAGAGACAGACAACTGTGGGATCAAGGGAACAGGTATTAAGTACATGTTCAAGCACCCGTAAATACAGCGCGAAGCTGCAATCTGTAGATGCATACCATGAATGGAACAATTGCCATCCAGAGAAAACCAGAAAAGCGAAAAAATCTCTAGGATCAATTTTGTTTCGAATATCATGCCTAGCAGGGAATCGTCAAATTACGTCAAGGAATGTACGCTCCCTTTATTCACGGCATTCTTGCATATAACAGTTCCCGTGCAGGTTGTTATTTTCATTTAGTAATTCATGTTGTGAGCTCATCCTTTCTTATTCAACCGAGTAATGGTATTCTCCTGTCCAATTACATTTCTACTTCCTGTGCCTCAAAGTACAGACATAAGAAGTAATAGATTATATGCATCGTGAAAGCAATATAATATCTCCTGTGTTCAGCAGCACCCCTGCGAGCTTGCTTGCGTTGTCGCCTCGCAAAAACTTGACATTTTATGTTCCTACACTCACCATTCTTATGACATGTAATTCTTGCTCCTTAACAAAAAACGACAAAACCACGAAGACACACAAAACTCTCGTGAGAACTTTTGTGAGGGTTGCAAAGCTAGGTACTAAATACATGTCGAAACACAGCTCCTATCATCAGCACTGCATCTTCTCCAACTCCATCTTAATCATTCCATGAGCCACATAGTTTATTTGTCGATTCCCTTTGTGCTGCCGCAAAAGATTCACTCATTTGCTTGTGTGATGACAACAACAACGTCTTCGACTTCATTTACCGCACTTCCTTCCTACTAAAATGAGCGTCTTTTTAGTATGCGAATGTAGCCTCTAGAGAATTCCTTGCTCATCTCGGATCAGTATAATATGTTACTCCCGAAGGACAGTGAAATTCAGCTTTGAGAAAAAAGGAGAAAAGCAAGAGTTTTTTACACAACTTTTATACATTTCTTCCGTTTAGGTTATGCTCTTTTGTGTGATGCACCGTTACACAGGTTTTATAACTTTTGTCTTCATAAAAAGCTAGGATAGGGGCCGTCGCGTCGTTTCCCCGATTTTTATAGAATTTCATTAGATACGGAATTTTTGTGTAAGTGTTTTCTTCACAGCCTCGAGAATTTGCTGTTGTATAATAATACGCCTTTCTTTTTCTTGATTCTTCCGCCCACGTCACAGCGCGTCACTGACGGATTTTTTCATGCTTTTCACATTTTATATCCATTTCTCACTCCTTATTTGAGAACTTGGAAAGAACATATTTACTAAGCCCCATCAAATAAAGCTCCACCGCTCCTTGTGATGTAGGCACAACATACGAACAAACGCGAGAGAGTGGCGTATTTTCTTTTTGTTGTTCCGTCGCTTCTAAAAAATGTCGGTGATATTTTTTGACACAATAATTACAAGTCGGAAGAGAGTCGGCTGGGATGTAACGTGAGACCAAGTGATATGCGCATTTTCAACGGGAATGCACGCCTCGTCTCTGATGTTGCAGTTTTTGTTTCGTACGTCTTTACTAGAAATGTTATCAAGCCACTTTTGCATTAAATAGCCTTGATTTCTTACTCTTCTATAATCTCCAGTGATTCAAGTTTATGCGGAAGCTTAACATGATCACAGGCTGCATATTGTTTTTTTAACAAAAAAAAATCTCCATAAAACAAAGACACATCTCTTCTATCCGTGCCACTTTATCAAATGCTGAATTTGAAATAACAACACGCTTTGTAATGGCATTTAAAGTCCGTGTATGTACCAAGTTTAGCAAAAGTAGTATAAAAACCTTTGAAAAACATGCAATACACTTTACATGCGTTGTTTGTGACTGAACACGAATTAATTATGTAGAAGTATTCAAAGGAGTGGATATGTACAAGGTTCTGCCAGCTACTTATGGCATACGGGAAAATATTATTTATTTAAGAGTGAAGATTTTGCTTGCGCTTTAGCGGTCACTAATGAGTGAATCGTGTCGCACTGTTTTTGAGTACTGATAGGTCCTTTGCATCGGTCTCTGTGAGACGTTTTACGACTCAAGAAAAGGCGTATTTTTGCATACGTCATAAGTTCATATGTTCACATGTTAATCTTGATATACGCCTAGCCGCAGCGGGGTTGTAGAAAACACTTTGAAGTTTTAATAACTTTCAATCTCCAGTTCCTAAATGCCAGTTTACAAACCGACTTGAGACAAACTGAAGGACAGCAAGACACTTGAAGGATCGGTACTATACGTTAATAGCTTGCTGCCGCTTTTCATACTCTAGAGTGAGCAGTAACCCCGTCTACTAATTTGTGCAAAAATTGCTTCCGGGTTTTAAGCGCGTATTATCAAAATCGAAGTCTAAACTGCTTTGCATACCTAACCCCATCCAATTTCCAAGCATATATAACGAATAGATGATGTTTTCATGGTTTACTTGTGTATTCATAACATTTTCGCAGACTTTTCACATCAGTTTGTCCGTTCTCCTTTTAAGATTGACTTTTTTGCAAATTATAGTCAACACATAGATTATGCTGGGTTTTGGTTGAAGGTGCAATATTTTACACACCAAGCCACTCGACACTCTTCACTTTTTGTGTAACACTGTGAATATATTTAAGAATGAGTAGCCATTTAAACTTTTTCCTACTTTCCTTCCCACTCTAACAATGTTTATTTAGGCACAAACATAAATCAGCGAGTAATTTTCCTCTTTTGAGTGGTGGATTTGACTACACCTCGCTCCGCACTCTGTTGCAATTAATTACACGTATTCCTAACGAATTTTAAGATCATTGTCATTGTCAACGGACGAGTTGAGGCAATGAAGAGTCGCATGACCAGAAATGGTAGTAAAATGCTTTAAAAGGTTTTGCCAAACCCTTCACAATCAGTTAATTGGCATATATTATATGAGGAGTGAATGAAAAACAAGCCACATGTTGATGTGTGCATCAATGAGAAGAGATGAATTGACCACATTGTTCCGCGATGCCATTCTTGTTGTGATAGAATGAAGCTCGTTTATTGTCTTGAAGAGAGGGCTGTGCGTCTCAATGAAATATAGCGTCGGAAATGGTACGTGCACCGTAGGGCAAGCAAATAGCTAAACATTACATATTGAGTCTTGTAAAATTGTATCAGCGATCTTACTTTGTTACATGTGCGATTGAGCGATTAGTTTTTTTAAACTCAGGTGCGCCATTTCACCTCTTGTAAATTGATGAATTCCTTTAGAATTGTAAAATGGTGATAATAGCACCTTGAAGCACCTCTGATAAGAATCGATGTAAATATATTTGGATGAAATTTCGAAAGCTGATTCATATAATATTCAGAGGCGCAAGCTATTAAATGCAGGAAGTGACAACCACCTGGGCAGTGGGCTCACCATCATATTAACTGGTATGAATTATGACATTGACTTTGACATATCATAAATATCTCAAATTGTAAATAGGTATGTTGCGAATTATACTCTGTAGCAAGATCGAAAGGTTTGTACTTGGATCTTATCGACACTCGAAGTGAAAAGATGTCCTATTTAGTACAAGTTTGTACTTTATAAATTATATTACCGACGCATGCTGATTTTTAGCAGGTTAAAAATCTAATTCGAAATTCAAATGCCAAGTCGTGCATAACTAAGTGACCCTTGACCTTTCCAGCGAATCCAACTTCAACAGTTGATGTGTTTATATACGATAAACGCTTGAGTGGTTGATGAAATTGAATTACTTTCGGAGACTTTTGCATGAAAATGGAAGCTCATTTTTAAACCCTGGCCTGAGTTAATGTTTATGTGTGATCACTTCAACTTTTATTGCATTTCTAGTCAAAATAAAGGCATTTGCGCTTGTAGTGGCTTTAAATGTAGATGCAGATTAAATTTTTTGCTTTCTTTGTGACAACTGGCAAGCAAGGTCAGATTCTGCAAAAGCGTAAACACAATTTCTGGAGTGTGAATATACGTATTATTGTTGTGGTGGGTCATTATACATTTTGTTAAAGTCGAAATACTAAATATTGCTGACGCCTGAAGATTTTGTAAAAAGACTTTTTTTTCGTCTGCTATCAGGAAGTTGACGTACGTAGTATACAAATCCCTCCAGTTTTAGGTACACGCTGTTGTCTCAAGTTAAAATAAATAAAACGCTTTATTAAATCATAGCATTGGTTGAATTCGACGTACAAAATTATGCATAGTTAAACTGAATAGGTTATACTATTCGAATCAGATCCCAGCTAGTGTAATGTGTTTCGTATGCGGAAAGCTTATCAAATGTTTTGAGGTACTTCATCTGGATAAAGAGGCTTGTCTTGGTATGAAATAGGAAAGGATTCGTGACTAATCGTCGCCACTATTTGCTGATCCGACGCTCCTGTGTAAGCATAATATTATTTAGATAACTTTTCTGACCGTCTTTTACAGTATTCAGTAAGAGTTCCTTCTCTTGTCACCTACTCGAGGAAAGTAGCAGTTTCAAGGAGATTGGTGAGTGCTCTTTACTTGTTTCTCTGGTTTAAATTGAGTTTCAGTCTTTAGCTAATCAAATCTGCTTATCGCGAATTAACATGAATTGGTATCAGGAACGCTTAGTAATTGCTTCTGAAACTTTTAAAGCGTGCAGTGTTATAAGGTGTTACATTCGTGCGCTCGTATATGGTTCGAAGCGGATTTTAAATAAAAAATTTGAATTTGAATAGCTCAAAGATTAAAATAGCCAATTATATATACGTTTCAAGTCTGACAAGTTAATCTTACACCCACGTGTTAAAAACGATTCGATTAAATTATAATTGAGTTGGTCACAAGAGTGTTTGTAAATGCAAATTACAGTACCTGCCTAGTGAATGAGGATAAGTTACTCATATCTGCATCTTAAAAAATAAAATCAAATGAGAGAGCGGACAAAAGATTCTGAAATGTGTACATACAGTAAATTCAACACATCTTTTTTATTCAAAACCGTTTCATTAAATGAAAAGCTCCTCGCTTTGTGTGTGTACCTAATTTGCTTATCTTTGTTTTTCATCATATATGGTAGTAATTCAGTGTGGCGAGTATTTGGCCAAGTAGAATTGGAATAAAACAAAAAATGCAAGTCTGTTCTGAAAATAATCAGACCGGAAAAAAACGTAACAAGCTGAAGACTTTACTTAACCCTTACATGATTAGATGCCCTGACTCTGTATTTGCACCTGCATCACTTGTGTATAGCTCTTCATGCAAAACTCGAAGAGGCTTCGGTGATTAATCTTAATGAGACTTATTGATATCCTACGCACGCGAGATTTCTCATTAGTTCTATTTTTATTTTCCAAAGTGTTTGTTTTTGTTTACACAAGAAGTTATGAAGACAATATCACGAAGGAAGATCTTACGCAAAACCATTACACTTGTATAAAATCTGCGAGTACTAAATGCAAGCAGTAAACTCTTGAGTAATCAAATGTATGTAACCTGATTCAAATGATTTTAAACCAGAATGAAATAATGAGTACGTTATCCGACCCTTAATTATAGTTGATTCATACACAAAAATATGCAGATGTAGCTGTAACTCTTGTTGTTTATATTGGATCACAGGTTATGATTAAGGTTAGCTCAAAGGAATACATATAGCAAAACGTAGCTCAAGGTGAATAGAGAAAGAAAGAGAGAGCAGTCGTTATTTAGTGCATCACAGTGCGTATCAATTCCAGTAATCTAAAACTCATTTCAATCTATGCCGATAAATTAAACTTGGATGAAATTAAGAACAGAAGCAGAAAAACTTCCTCTGAAATAAGAAAGTTGTGTCGAGCTCAGTATTCCAATATTCACTGGTTACACATAAATTACTTTCTTGTTTCCAATTAACTTTAATGAAAGTATCGCTAAAAGAGTACTGTGATTATTTCAAGTTACCTACGTAGGACCTGATTTACCTACGACGAAGGACATTCTCTTCAATACATTCTTTCGAAGTTATTGTCAATATATTGTTTGCTACCTACAGCGTGCGTAGGTGGAAATGAAAAATGAGCAAAATAATGTTTTTAGGTCGCACATCCTTTTAGCGATCTTCCACAAAGCAGACAGACTAATGTACACCCTTTAAAAGTTGATCTTGATGTGATGTTAATACCCTACACAGTGACAGTTATAACCATGTGTTCCACTGAGTCTCTGTCATTGTCACCTTTTCACCAAATACAATCTTTACACCCATTTTAATGGGGAGAGTTTTGAATGCTTCAGTAATGCATTTGATGTATTAATCATTACCTCAAATTGATGTGTGTAAATAGGGTCACTCACTGCAAAAGAACTCCCCCCATCGGTACAGTTACACTGCTACACATTTAAAGTTCGTCATCTCATCATCATAAAAATTAGCAGGTTTTCCACCCCATTCTCCGTCTCTTTTTTTGCATATCGCGAATGCTCAATCAAGGGTTAAGCATTTTTTGTGGTTGAGTGAATGTGTGTGTGTTCCACTGAAAAAAGTGACTGCATAAAAATGAGGATCCCATCCTATAAGCTGTAAATTCTATACAATCATCTTTACTTCGGTCTCCACAAAGTCACGTTGCTTTGCCACACACATACAATTTCAATTTTGTACCCAAAGAGAATGACAACACATCATCATCATGCGAATCACTCTCGAGTAAAGATTGACAACCTCTGCTCAAATTTCGTGTTTATATATTCTCTCTTCTCGCGTGGGAGGAATCATTAAACTTTAGTAAAGAGTTACAATTTTTTCGACTCCTCTCTCTGTCGCGAACTCTACATGTAGCGATGCAAATTTATCTTCGGTTAGCGGTGGTGATGGCAGGATTCGGCTGCACTGGTATAAGGTGGTGCGGTGACGGAGCGTACCGTAATGTGATTAAATTTTTCTGATTATAATAAGAGAAGGGGACCAAAAAGCCACCCAGCCCTTAAAAGTAGACTTTTCAACCGAGTCATCATCGTCATCATGTCACCCACACCGCATGTATGTGCATTAGTTTGAACATATAAGAAGGAAGTAAATCCAGTTATTTTGCTTGTGTGAATAGTCCTAATACGAAGGACTTGCAGTAACTAGTTGCACGAAGGCAGTCGTTGTGTCTCTGTATGTTTGATGATTGGAATTGGGAATCACAACGAGAACAGAAAAATCCATCAGCACAAAA
Organism: Alloscopus bannaensis; assembly: GCA_027743745.1. Taxonomy (NCBI): domain Eukaryota; kingdom Metazoa; phylum Arthropoda; class Collembola; order Entomobryomorpha; family Entomobryidae; genus Alloscopus; species Alloscopus bannaensis. The sequence goes on along the minus strand of JAHZMW010002157.1, from coordinate 14,943 downwards.
ACAGGCATCTGTATATAAATGAATAATGAAGGAACAATGTATATCATCTTTTGAGGACACGAGCGAGCTGAGAGAGTGGAAAGTATGTAATCCCAATCTCGCATTTTTGGTACTCATCCCGTCAATAAACATATTTGCCTGCCATCCTCATCCCATTCTTGAGTTTGATGGATGATTGGCAACATATGGACGTACGGTACTCAAAGACAGGACACAATTTTAATATGGTTTCAATCGAGGTTTTCTCAATCCATCTTTTTCGTCTTGTTCCGTGTCAGAAAAATCATTAATGCTCAGCAGAAATATGTAGAAATCCGTCAATAATAAATCCTTGTCGAGAGTCATTTAGAGTTGAGCAGCGCGGCTCAGCATTGTAAGTGATGTAAACAGGGTTTCCGTGAGTGTGTGCTCTGAATTCTTTAGATAATTACATGTAAGGCGTTTATCAATAATTTTCGTCAAGTAACGGCTCCTTCTTCCTTAAAAAGAAATGTCATTCACTTTGGTTGAAACTTCACTCTTTTCTTCGTCTTCTCGTTATAGTGAATGGCTTGTTGAACTCGACACTCTCGGAAAAGAATATAATGTATGAATCTAATGTAACGCTTCGAACATGGAAATAGCATATAGAGATCCTGATGATAACAGGAGAGAGAAAATACGGTTTACAAACTAAACGTGATGTAATATTGTTTTACACATATTGACATACCACATTATTGCTTCTCCTGGGAGTCAACTTTTTATGATGACTTTAAGAGGACATGGTATGACGAATGATCAACTGTACTAGTGAGTGTACCACACCACCTTTGCTGACATCAAGTGATGCGCGAGTGATGTCAGTTGATGAGACGTACCAGATCCGTCGTCATTTACTTCATCTTCGTGATTAACGTCGTCAGTCACCGCTGTAAAAACACTTTGAGAGACTCTCATTCTCATCCGTGTTTTGTCGTAAAATATGCCAAAAGCAGACCCAAAGTAGGTATTTCCGTCATTATTTCAAGAGACTTCGTGTGCAATGACTATAACTTTGGTTGCATGCAGTTGTCATATCTGTGACGTAGTGTGAATTGAATTTTATAGGCTAGAAATAGAACGGTGCCAGTGTGATCGGTCGCCACATATCTGCATACGTACTTGTTTTTACATGGAACTTTAGATTTATTTATAGTTTAATATTTTGATGTTTTTCCAGGGAGTTATTATGCCCAGAAACTACGGAATAACATAATTTTGTCAACTGAGGTTCACAATTCGAGATTCAGCGTTATTAATGCCTGCCGAAATTACTGCCGTCAGATCTATCTAATTTAAACTACGCTTTGGAGAAACAGAACACAAAAATATGAAAGGAATATAACCTCTCGCAGCCAAAATAACTTCTACTTTCGTTTACTTACTGAAATCAAAAATCCTCTCTTGAATGACACTGTGCCACATGAACAATCTAAATTATATGCGTGATTTACCTACGTGTGTCGATAAATACACATTGTTCAACGAGAGTGGAGCTGTATTGTTTGACAAACTCTCCAAACGAGGCAAGCTTGTGTCACATTTTTACAGTTTTTATGGACAAGTCTGCTGAGTTCTACAATAGCCTGCTGCCACACAGCGGTACATTTATAGCTTGATAGCTCTCAGATCTGATCATGAAAGTTCCGCCCAATAGTTTAGAATATTTGAGCAGCCTGTTATCTCAGTTCCAATTTAAATGAAGTGATACACAACTGCAGAGTGAGCATCTAAACACATAATAATAGTATGGATTCACTTCGTCTGGGTTTCGCCTGACTTCTGTAAAACAGCTCATTTGCATAAATGCACACACTTCTAAATGCGCAGTATCTGCTGGTGCTTTGTTTTAAATTGAGATGCTCGCATTTTAAACTCGTAAACTGTCTAATCTCTCTAAAAGGAAGCGTTTATAGCCTCATTAACATATCGCCAGCAATTCATACGTGATAGGGATGACATAATAACTGCTGTGCAACAATATTAAACTAGTGCGTAGGTGGACAGTCCATTCACTTTGGTGCAACTCGTGAAAACAAAATAATGCACTTGCATATCCGTGTGCATTGTATTGTCATTGTCACTGGGCTAATATGGTATTGCGTCGGTGTGACTGATTTTATTAGTAATCACAGGCCTTGCGTCATTTAGCTTAAAGATTTAGTCATGCTAAAATTTCTATCACATTTCTGATATGAAATGATTTTTATTTGTACCTTGCCATCCGATGAAATTGATGACATACGCTGCGGAGACATTTTTAAAAGCTTTTCACCTATGATCTATGGATCGTGAAGACATGGGGTCTCCATCTTTGCCAATTTTCCGTCGCAGTTCGTACTGCAGAAGGCATTAGAAGTGGAATTGTGTTTTTGTTGATTTTGATTTGAAGTCGATTCTTTGTCTTTGTTACTCAAGACGCAAACACAAACATCTCTGTCTCGGTGAGAATGAAAAAGTAAAAGTAAAGAGAGTAACAACAACATAACACATTTGGCTCTTACTAATCACTTGAGTATGAGCGTCTCCAGCTAATGGATCGTAAAACGATAAGACTTATGGTTTGTTTGGATTCTTACAAGCATAAAAGTTATGAACTAGGCAGTCATGATTATAATCTGACACTTGCCAACGTGTATTTTGACAAAGGACATGGATTGTATATCTTCCCACGAGACTGGAGGCCATGAGTAAGGTTAAGGTTAAAGGGCCGTGGGTATAGGAAATTTTTCGTGTGTTTAGGTGCCATCAGTATGGTAATGTAAGCATTTTAGCATGAATGGGTTTGATGACTTCTTCAAATGTCGTTGGGAAAATGCGCGAGAAATATTTTCGTAACTACTCTAATATTTGTGTTTGATGACTAGACATTCCTGTGATAGAGACGCCAAGTTTTCAATGTGATTATTTGTTGGTACGACTATTTCAAGGGAGTCGATGGGAACTGCTGAATAAGCACTAGTTTCTAGCAGTAGCTAATTCGTCAGTGTTCGAAGTAATTATATCTTGAACTGTAATCTAATGCTAATAGAGATACAAAAATGTTATAAAATTTTTATTTGCAACAATGACGGCTTGAGAGCGGTGAGGACACAAGCCGCTTGCCGATCGCGTCTTAAAGCTTCACTGCCATCTTCGAAGGAACAAGTACGACTTCTGTAATAGCATCTTGGTTGCTTAAGAGGTCTTCGTGTGTGCTAACAGAGTCTGCTGTCGACTATGCATATAACGTGCGGTATCTGAATGGTCATTGTTTACCTGCTGTTCTCGCGAAATATGCCAAATACTAAACTCATTGTTGTAAAGAATTGCGTAGTAATTTGTATGACAAAGGATCTTCTAGGACTACTCAAGCCTGGGCATGATTTACACAGAACAGTTGATGAATACAAAAGTCATCCTGGTATGCATGAGTAGCCTGTAATTATATGCAAGCATTGGTAAAAAGATTTGAATTCTAACAAATATGTCATGCCTGTCAAACCTGACAAAATCATTGTCTCAATTTCCACAAGTTTAAGGTCGCGTGAAGCATGGTCTATCTATCTATTCACAGGCATTGTGTTTGCTACCACATCCGAGATCTCGGGTTTGAGATTCATTGCTGTCTGTTTGCCTCATAATATAAACGATAAAATTATTCAGAGCTTTTGCAGCCACAATTTGATCGCGATGAATCCGCTGTCTAGCTTCACCACTATTGCATGTGCCAAGACAAAATTAGTGGTTGACCAGTGGACGATGATGAAACCATAAAAGATGCGAAGTCACGGAATGAAAAACGAAGCATTGTATTACCCTCAGATCCAGCTGGATTTTTCTTTTCACACAGACAACCACTGCAAGTTACCACACAACTTTATTGTAAGCCCTCCATTGCATTTCCTCGTTTTTCCAAAGTATCTCCGTGTTTAATGAACAGAAAATTTCTGGCAGTTTTACATTATAAAAGCATACAAAAACAGCTTGCTTGCTTACATAAACCCTATTAAATCATGAGTAACACGTATGAATTGAGAGTTCGTGGAAGTTCATAGTCATTTTTCTCCAACCGAGGATTTTCCTTGAAATCTCAAATCCCTGATCCTAGTGATCCTAAACTGTGAACTATATAATTTTCAACGTATTCACTCAATTCAATCAAATGATCACACACGAACTCGCTACTCCAAACAGATTTCACACAAGTGCTGAATATTTTGCTGCAGAGAGAAGAAGGAGTAAAAAGATTGCGTGCATATCTGTTGCTTGTGCGAATCATCACAAGCACGATAATAAAAATGTTAGAGGGTCGCAATGATGATGAAGGAGAGTGAGTGAACGAACGAAATCTACTACTCCGGAAAAAAACACGAAGATTGGGGTTGGAGGCAACGTAAGCATGGCTTACGGCTTTTGTACATGCGCCAGCCAAACATTGTGAATTGCACGTAGATGAGGTTCCAACAACTGACTCATAACCACACAAGGTTACACAGTACATTGAAATGTATCTGCTCTTTACATACACTTTTAGGCAGAGATACCAAGTCTTATGGAAGTAGTGGAGCTCTGGTCTGGTGTTGAGTAAATTGTTCTATATGAATAATACTGTCGAGGTAAACCTTTTGTATGGCTTGCATGCAACAACGATTTCTCCAAAATCCAGAGCCCAAAACAAACTCGCTAGTTGTACAGAAAGACTTAGAACGTCATTCACATGTGAGCATGACGAGGCTCAACTCTGTGTTGTCCAGCTAAAAAAAAAGTGGGTAGCAAGGAACTGTGTGTTTTGTGTGTAATTGCCAAAATATCGACAAAGTCATCAAGGTAGAGTAAAATCGACATTATTTTTGCCTTTTTACCGTAAGGGAAAATGGGATTACTTCTTATAATTTACAAATGAGTTATCTATTCCGGTAACAGTTGTGTGGTAAAGACTTAAGGAAGCCGTATTATCTGGAGGTGGTTTTTCATCCTTCCCATTTCCCATGGATAGAGGAACACAATGCGTAGTATATACAGATGTTAATTGCAGAGGGTATTCGTTTATTTGGGGAAAATAAGTATATTCTTCTCTTTCATTTTCACGTTTATACGCGATATTTAAAAAGTTGAATGTGGTTGTGAAAAGTATGGTAGAGTAAGCCGTAAAGTTGTGAAATTCCCAGCATTGCAAAACAAAAGAAGTTTTTAACATATACGTAAATCATCAGCAAGGTTCATGTTGTGGAGCAGGTGGAAGGTCTATTCTATTACACAATCCTAATCCTAACAAATAACTAGCACTCTACTTGCAGAAATTCTTGCAAGTTGTGGTGGCAGACAGTGGCGGTGTGCCGGTGACGGAATGTTCTCGGGTGCATTTATTTTGTGTCACCGCTAAATTTATGTCATTCATATTCAGCAAAGTTTCAAGTTGAAACTTTCAACTTGTTATCTGGCAAAAGGCATTTGTTAAAAACTCGCGTATTGATTGTATTGATAAATTTTCAGACGGTACAACATCTGCCACACAATTAAATTAAGGTACGTTTACGACTTTGCACTCTTACTTCATGGCTTGCTTGCCATTTGCATGCACATAGAGAATGGAGATGTGTCCGAGTTATTTCATAGAGGACAGCGGTCACCTCGTTGAAAATTGGCAGGCATAAGTTTACTGATATAGTTTAGTGAATAGCGGTTCATTGGTAAAATCATATCATAATTGTAAGCTCAACATTTCTACCAGTGTGTCAAGAGGCAGTTAGCAATCGATTTCTTGTCACATTCCAATCACGTCTGATTACTCACCGTTATTTAGTATAATTTCTGCCTACAAGGGAGGAGATGCACACAAGGATATAATGGTTGTGGTGAAAGGATTTAACTGCTCGTGCTGTAGTTTGAACATAGTTGAAATTAGGGTGTCTTCTTCTGCTCGGATAGAATTCTTGTGAAACCGCTTTCCAAAAAGTTTATACTTTTACGGAAAAAATTTATTCAGTCGTACTGACATAATGTAATACTGGAGTTTTTAATGTGAGCGTTTGTTTTTAAACAGATTACTGGCTTCGGATGTTCTCTTTTGTCATTCGTTCAAGACTGTAGTATGACTTTTCAACACGAGTTGTCAAGTTTCACCTTAAAGAAAGTCGGTTGAAAAGTGTTCCGTTCATCTCGTTCATACTAGTAGTAGTATTGTGCTACGACTAAAGTGATTGTGGAGGAGGGTCTTGGAAGTAAAAGTTCCGGGTACTGAAGGAAAACATTCTTAAGGTACTAAATGTAAGACTAAAGTAATTATCTTTTACTTTATTTACATTTGCATGATTAGTTTTCTACGAAACGCCATCATATTAATGTATGTTAATTTTGATATAAAATTGACTTACTCGCTGAATGAAAAGGGATTTGTGGTAAGTCGAATTGGCTGGTAAAGGTATGTATCTATACCGGACTCAAGAACACAATGCATATTAATCGTCTCCGACATTTACAAATATCTGCATGACTAAACCAGAATATGTAGGTGTAATGGGAAGAGAGCATGGCAAGCTGCAAAAATCACGAACACTTCATTGATCCGGTATAGCTTTAGGTAAAAATAGGTTGTCGATAAAGGGTAGATGTCTGCTGTTTACTCGCTTCTCTCATTCGTGAGTGCACATTCTTATCTCTTGGACCCAAAAGGCGTCACAAACTTGTAATAGTATTCTATTCCAGCTATATCTAATACAAAGAGCCTTTGGAGTGTGTTTTGTGGTTTACAAGTTGGCGCATCCGCATCCACTTCCGTTCCGATCAGTCAGTGACGATATAAATATAAATAAATGGTACGGTTTAGGTTTATTCTTCCTTATTGGAATGTTATGGGTATCATTTTGATCATACGCGAGTCTACGAATACACACACATTAACATTTCATTACTTCGCAAAGAATGAGAGAGGATGTGGATTGTACATTTCATTGTCTTCCAAGGATTGTTTATGTGCTGTTGCATGTACTAAAACGTCTGAGGCAGATCATAATGGGCGAAAAGTCGGACGCGAAAAATGATCGTGCCAGTAAGTTCCGAACCCAAATCTCTATATAAATATATCAAAGAAAAGTACAAAATTCTCTTCTAAAAGTGACCCCGAGTCACACGTAAATTTGACATGACATACTCAAAGCTGGACGTGCATTTTTAGCATAAGACTATAGTAATGTGAACTACGTATCGGTATCACATATAGCTGAAGTATTTATGAATTTTTAACATGCTATACTGCTTCCTTATTGTTGCATGAAAGGGTAAAACCAAGCTGCTTCTCGTTACACCTGCTGGAGTCACGTCACAATAGCAAATGTGACGCAATACATATAAGCGTGAATACGTATTGATTTTCTTTTTATAATAGAATGCCATACAATCGTACAATGTTTTACGATTACACAAATACCTCACAAATACAAAAAGCGTATACCGCCAGAGCGTTCTGGGAAGGTTTCGTAAACAGAATGCTGACAATTGACGTTGAACAGGCTTGCGAGTATAATGCAGATAACATCATGTTCATACGTGGCGTGATGCATTTATGGAGAAAGCGCTTTCTCGGGTGTCGGGAGTGCTTACCCATAAAACAAAGTCAAGATATTATGGAGCGGTATTTCCTCCTCTGTGCGCACACAAAATACGTAACTCCATTTTCAAAGATTAGGTTTTTCTTTCGTAGTATATTATACTTTCCATGAAATTGTGAAGTGAAGAGAAAGGCCGCAAAATATTCGTAATAAATCATTACCAACTTACCTATGTGGTAGAAACAGCGTTGTCGCAAGACTCGCAAGTCGCAATATACTGCGAATGCGAAATGCCCCGTGCTGCGCCGTACGCTTTTGTTAGAAGCAAGTAATTACGTACATTTAGAATTGCATTACTTCTTCGTGTATAGTACAACGGGACGTTGGACACTGATAAGTTACGATGTGTTTCATTAAACTAACAAGTTGTTAGTACAAAATTCAGTAGAGTAAAAGAGTAGTAGTTTTATGTAGTTCGGCGGAGACCATTCATTCAGTCTGTCCATGATCCGATCTTCTTGTCCTAGTTCCTGAAAGCCGTTATTTTTATGACTTCACTCGGTAAGAAAATGCAGTTTTCTAAAAGCGACGTTTCTAAAATTTTCCAGTAATCTCATTTTGGTAGAGGCTCATGAATTTTCAGAAAATCTGTGCAATGGTCACGGATCAGGATTCAGGATCACGTAGAAAAGAAATTGAGCACAAATATTTGGATAAATTAGGTGTTACATGAATTGTAGTTGCACCGAGTTGCACGAGAAGTGTGACTTCAAGGTGACTTGACCGACGGACGAAGAAGTCGACAATTACCACATAAATACAGCAAAGCTAATTTTAGATTTGCCATTAAAAAAAGAGGATAATATGTCGGTCGATTTTTTGTTTATATCGAACACTGAATTGCTTTTGATTCAGCTGTCAGCAACAGGTCTGCTTGGAGTCTGCATTACATAGAAATTCATCATCACAGACAACCTGTAATTAAGTCGTTAACTGTCAAGGATTGTTTTTAACTAGAGTTCATGAAGTATGATCGGTATTAATAGTTCGAAAACCCGACATTTGTCAAACCAAAAAATTCATTTGCACTTGAGTTGACATTCATCACTATCACGAGTTGAATACTACAACGAAGGCGAACCCAGTTCCATAAGCACACATAACAGGAGGGTATTGAAAGTAGAGCCAAGTTTACTGTAGGCAGCAAGTTTTTGAAAGTTGTTCTTGTAGCTGTTGAAACAATAGTTAAAATCCCAATAGTCAAACTTTCCAAACTGTACGACATCGGAAAATACTAAATACTGGTAATATGTGACTTTTGGTTGTTGTTTTGCAGGTTAACGGCTTTAACAAAGTGGACAAAATGATTCAAGGAAGGGCCCACTTCGGGAAGGTTTTGACGGTGTTGACAGTGACATACCTGCTACATGTGAATGCTGCGACGGATAATCAGCAGGTCATCAATGAAATCAACAGGTACGAGTAATAGCAAATTGTCAACTTCTTTATTGCTGTATTTACAGTACAAATGTTAACGACTAGGCTTCTAATAAAGCAGTATATTATGTTAATTCTTGTCTTGTATTTTGTCAGAGTTGAGAACTACATGAAAACCTTGCAAACTTCGCCGGAGATGATCGATGCTCTACTGAAGCAGGTTGAGTTGCACTGTCAAAAGAACAGATCAGTCGAACAAAAGTCTTTGGTAAGGTCATTTTTGCGTATTATATTTTCATTAAATTGAATATGCAGCCAAGGATTATTATATGAGTGCATTTTTTATAGAAAATTTAATTAATGTCGGACACTTTTATTATTCTGAAATTGTAGGACACTGCGAGACAGTGTGTGGAGCAGCAAATGAATGTAACGCAGTTAGCTGATGACATGAGGGCTGCTATACCGGAAGGGAAGATGGAAACCGTTTTCAGAGACATGTGCTTAAAATGGCCCAAGGTATGAATTTGCAGAATTTTTTTTCGAACGATTTATCAATCTGCCTGTAAATTGAAAAAAATGCTAATTTTATTTTGTAGGTGAAGAAATGCATGAGCGAATTTTTCAACATCATTGAGGACTGTTGGGAAAAGGGTCACAAAGTGTCCAAGTTTGTGGATAAAGCGGTAGGATTTTATTGTGGAGATGATAACAGTGGGGAGCGAATTGCAATTTTCTTTGCGGAAGGTGGCGTAGACTGCATGCAGCAGCAAGGTGACTCGCTGAAAAAATGCGTTGAAGAGAAGAGTGACGTTCAGATCAACGAGGATGCCCTCATGGACCTAAATGAAGGTGTAACACGCCTTCCCATTCCCAACAAGGACCAAGTCTGCGAGTCAGTGGAGCACTTGAGAGAGTGCACAAGTATTGAACTTCGAAAGTGTAAAGATGTGACAACGGAGAACCTTATGACTTCGATGTTGATTGACGTAGGGAAGGCCTTGGAATGTAAAATGCCAGAACCCAAGAAGCACCAGAGTAACGTGTCTGCGGGACACAGGTCCTCAATGACACTTTACTCCGTTCTTATTCTTGCTGCATTTCGTCTTTTTGCTTAACTTCACGGAAGCTTGTACCAAACCTGCTAATCAATCAATATAACTCAGCGGAGCTGGCTATAGGCAGTAGCAGTCTTGTTAAACACTGTTCTCAATGATATTTTTATATATGAACTGGACTTTTTAGAAATTGGAAGGGGAAAAGATGTACTTGGTTTGTAAAAACTGATGTTTAGATAGTTTGCTACACGATATGTACGGTGCGAAATTGACGAAATGCGTTATAATATGTAGATATTAATTTACATTGATTTTACCCGTCAAGATTCACCTATTTGTTTTAAGTATTTACGTAACTTAAAAAGTATATTATTGTAAAGTATAGGAACTCTTTATTTAGAAGGACTCGTTTGGTACTTTGTTGTCCATGTTATCAATCACTTATGATGTCGGGTAGCTGGTAGGTACAATTTTTAGTAGGATTAGTTTGAGTAGCATTTAGTATTATTTTAGTAGATGGATACGTTTAAGAATGTACTTCAATTTATACTATATTCTCGGGACACGGCAGACTACATGTACTGTAGTTTATAGATATTTCGTATTTGATCATCGTATTTTAAGTACGCATTTGGATTTTCCAGTCATAGCCTTACTTCCTGTGCCATCAAGGGATCTTTTGATGACATGTCGCAAGCAAATTTAGTTTCACTTGTGCTCTTCGTCTTTCCAATGCACATTGAATAATATCCAACCGAGCCATTTTCCAGGTTGGTAGTCATTGTTTGTTTATTATTACACCCGGTGGAGAACTAATGAGTTGTCAACGTTGTAAGCTTAATGCCAGTAATGAAGGCGGCTGTCCAAGCAGGTTAGGTAGGCCTTCAGTATTTGAGGCTTCATTTGTTAAATTTATAAATGGTGGTACAAGTTATTGGTTTAGAAGCCCTTCCGTATGTCGCAAAATAGTGTTCCTTATATACATATTTATCCTTATCAAACATTAATTGTTGTTGCTGTAACTTTGACCAATGATTGTTCAGCAATGCAAGCCTCAAGTTAATCTCTGACGAAGCAAAGTTCATGCATTTTTTGACAGAGACAGAGCAATAGAGCATGGTTTTTTGTCAGTTTTGTGTACCTTAATATTTGTGACAGTGCTTGGCGTACCTTATACTTAATACGTATGTAGTATGTATAGATTAGATTTTGATATTTTATGTTCCAAGTTCTTTGTCGCGGCATATTGTGATGAAGCCACAGACGACCTCTTGAAGTTGTAATGACATTTACTTGCCGATGTTTTGATTCAGGAACTCATTTGAGAATTTCTCTCTACATTCATGAATTGCTCTTGATTGTGAAATTGCCTCGAATTTAATGATGTACTCATGTTGTAAAAGTTTCTGATTTTTGGAATAAATTGTTAAACATTTCGCGAATAGTATTGTCTTATTGATTTTTTTAATTCATCCGATTAATACTTTGTCGAACATACACAAATGTATACTGGAAATGGTACAAAATAAATTTTCTATACACAAGTTAACCTTTTAAGATATCTACTTTTTGAGAGCAAGAACCGATGGGGCGGCAACGACCTGGCCGTTGAGCCAGTTGGGAGCATGGACAGCGAGGGAAGAAGCAGTCTGTATTGGGGGTAAGGGGAATGTGGTTATAGGATGACGGAGAGAGGAGTCGCAGGGCCTATCACCAAAGGTGAAAGAAAAGACAGCCTCCCAGGAGACGCGGCAGCCCATATGTCTGCCGTCATCTCCCAGGAGCTTCCAACAGCAACCAAGGCCCAAACGACGTCTCTCACCAGACATCCACCACCCTCCAGGCGACGAATCGTGTTCGTCGTAGGAGGCCGGGAATAGAATACCCACTGTAGACACATGTCGACATGCTATATCTAGCGCACAGCAATTCTGGAATGGCCACTCTGAAAGTGGCCATTTAACAATGCCAGGATTATGAAATTCCCATCAAACACGTCGACACAATATGAGTCAACCGTTACGGTTGTCGAATTTGCAAACAAATCAGTGTTTAAGCAAGTAAACAATTGGTAAAAAACTTTGAAAGTACTTTCCAAACATTACACCGTGCTTTACGGTGGAAACTCGCGTACATAAATTTTATGCGCAAACTCATGGATGTATAACGGCGTCCAGGTCCAACACATCTGGATAGTATGTTTTGCTGTTTTAATGCGTAGTCATTATCTTATCAGGGTTGATGCTTTCAACCAGATTTGTGTTTATCTAAACGAAGAATGTTTGCCGAAAAGTAGCATAGGGTCTATACCTAGGGTCGAATGTGTAGTATGTCGACAAATGCAGTTTTCGTGGTAATAGAAGTGTTTGCAATAAATTATGTATGGTCATTAGTAAACTTGAGCCACTTATTTCTTTTAATGAGACAACTCAGACAAAGAGAGAGAGAGCGACACAATTCTTGTTGGAGATGATGGGTGTCTTAATCATTGCAATTTTTCTGGTCTCTTTTTTTTCAGCTTATGTTCATACACATTACTATAATTACACCTTGGCGACAAGGAGTACACTGAAAGTTCACAAACACTTTCAGCGTGTATATCCGCCGAGTTGGAGGTGGAAGAGGAGTCGAGAAAAACTGAGGATCGATATAAAACACACAGTCTCATGATGATTATGGTTACACGAGATATTACAACAAAAAACCAATGTCGCACCTACAGTCTACCCGAATGCGCACAATACGATAACAGATCTCTCTGATCTTTACTGCTTCAATGCTTGCTGTTCGTCTCTCACCATAATTTGGATTTTTCACAAGTTGCATATTATAACAAGCCATTCTCTCTTTCCCTTAAACTCGAGAGTTACGTTAAATATTGCCGTATGAAAGCCACGGTCACGCCGGTGGTTATTCCGCTTTCTAGGGAGTGATCAGGTTAGGAAGAAGTTCTTGAAATAAATCAATTGCGCCACTCAATTTGCGTTTTTGCCCGTTAACTGGAAAATCCATTTCTAAATTTTTAATCTTACAAAATCGTGCATTGTGTATTATCCCTAGAAGAGGATCGCTATATTTTATATGTACCTGCAGAATCAGGACTGAATGGCTGAAAGCATTTCTCTCTTTAAGCTCCTTGCCCTTTGCTCAAAGAACAAACATACACACGGATGCAGCTTAAATTCCTCTTATAACTTCAACACTTTCTTGTTAAAAAGAAGGAGATGGGCATAGGTATGTATTTCTACACATTTCCTAAGAATAGTATCTATAATACGATGAGTTGCATTTTGTATGCTCTATTCATAGACTTTTGTTGCACTCAGGTGAAGTCCAATAATATAATGTGCGTCAAGAATGTTTTGGCCATACTTGTGAAAAAGGGTTGAGAGCGGTATAACCACGGACTTTGTATGCGGAATACAGACAGTGTTTGTTGAGGTGAGTCTGACTGCATTTGCATATAAATTCTATGACAGGTCTCCTCTGCATAGGACGGAGAATCGACGACTTAAAGGATGAGATTGTGTATATATGCCATCAGATCTGAGTGTGACTTTATCGTGTCATATTATCATATACATACAGTAGTTGCCGTGCTGTGATGTACCGCAGAGTCTATCAGAGACAAGCGTTATTTTGGAGGTTGGGTACTTAAGTGGCAAGTGAATCGTGAAAATCGCTAGGGCCAAATTGAGTTATGATTGCATTGTAAATCTTGCAACCAAATTGCTTCATAGTCACTTATGTGTCCATGCCATGTAAGTTACTTTACTGGTAATCAAGATATTAAGATTTCACGATAGAGAGACAACACACCAATTTTTAGACTTTTTGCTCCACGATTGGGAGATGAGTTTGTGTGCATATTGCTGTTGACGTGACCAGTAGTGGCTTGCCTGCACTCTTGAATTTTTTAGCTTCATTCCAGAGAGGATTATGAAATTTTGTTGTGATACAAAAAGTGTGTTAGTCCTGGTTCAAGTTGGTTCTGCGTAGCTTTCATAAAAGTGAGCAACTGTAATACTACATTAACTACAAAGAAGCAAATCTTTAACATCTATAACAAAATGCAAACCAATCTAACAACCTGTAATGGAAATGGAGTTCTCCCTAATTTCGGAAAGGTAACATGGTATTTTTTTCAATCCCTTTGTGTAGTTGCTTACAATTGTGGATTTCATATATAGTAAATTATGGCCTAACAGATTTTTCCAGAATTTTTGTATTTGCCAAGAGTTTTTATTCCACATAAACTGGCAATCGCCAACTTCAATTACCATTTAACACGAGGTTGGCAACCGTGAAAATTGTTCTCAGTCAATAGCTTGACGTTTATGAGAATTCACAAAAATTTCCTGAAAATTAATTGGCCCATTTTCGATGGCTTTCAATGAACTTTCTTATGTGTTACATGGAGTTGCAAGAAAGGAAGAAGGGTATGCATAGATATGAATCTTGCAGAGTACTGCAAATAATAAGCATTACTTTGCCAGCCCAGCCAACCATACAAAATGGCAAGTGAGCATATATAAATGTTTTTACAGTCTTTGGTATATTCACAATTTTTTTTAAATACAAGCAAAATTTTGAGGTAACAGACATCATAAATGTAATTAAAAATGTACAAAAATGCAATGAATATCGTGATTTAAAGATTTATTTGCAGACAACTCGTCATCGTGCATGCAACAAAATGCCCTTAACATAAATTTTTCATCGTGTATTGTCTCCTTTTCACTCTTCGCCTTTATTAAAAAATTAATACTTCCATTTTTCAGATGGTGGATGACCTTCGAGATACATTTAAAAAGGGGAAAACCCGTCCATACGAATTCAGGTTGAACCAATTGAAAAATCTGCAGCGATTGTTGGACGAGAATGCAGATGACATTGAT
>JAHZMW010002156.1:0-12728 GCA_027743745.1 Alloscopus bannaensis | reverse complement strand
CGCATGCTCAAAAGGTATGCGCGCAAGGCAAACACACGGCATTATTTGTTTGTTTACTGATTGATACATATATCTTCATAAATTAAAGTAAATTTTGAATCTATTTTAATTCATAATTGAGTTGTTATATAATTTACTACATTTGTTGAAGAAGTAGACTGCTTCATTCGACCGTGCAACCTTGCTATTATGTACATGGGTTCAGCATATATTCGTAAAATTACACAACATTGGTCAATGCAACCAAAGAGTGATTTGCATTTCATTTAGGTATTCAAATTATTATTACAAATCTTAATACATAAAAAAGTATTTAAATATTTAATCCTGCGTTAATCTTGCTTGCATTTTTGCATTTGCTTGCATTGCGTAATCTTGCTTAATTGCATGCTTTCTCAGAGCATGCAATTGCACATTTGTGCTTGCAGTGCGTACCGTCTACGGTCCACTGCAATTTTTAAAATCCATTTTTTCTAAAACTAGCCTACCATTGTTCCAAAGATTTTGTAGAATTGCTAGTCGCATAGAAGTCTACAAATGGTAAAAATTTCAGCCAAATCGCCGAGTGGCCTCATGATACCCTTATTGTGAGAGACCCATTGAACAATAAATTAGTAGGGAAATTAGTACCCGCAAAATTCCGTACAGACAATAGCGTAAAGAGGTCTGCACAAATTGTGGTCCGATGTTATATGAAAAGGAGAGCATTTTAGGGAAGAGAATTCTCAACAAGCATCAAAGTTACTTTATGACAGTATAAATATACCGTAATCTAATCGTGTTGCTCCTATATTGCGCATTGCACAAGCACAACCGCGGACTAAATACCCATTGACAATCCTGCAGAGCACAAACAAGCTCATACAGATTACCAGGGCTGAACAACTTCAACAAATCTATCTTGATCTACACTTAGAAAGCAATTAATGCCCGGATTCTCTTCAACGGTAATCATGCAAATTTGGAAAAGGAGTAAAAACCAAGCCAGCATCATGTGAGGATCATCTAGCACTGGGCTATGTATTGTATGTAATAGCCAAACTCTATGCGATTCCTCAATTAACCCTACATACCACCTACAGATATATTTTGACAAAGGGGAGATCGTTAGTCGAATAGAAGCAACAAAACCTGATGTAGTTTACATTCGAGTGGTGCAAAGGAAAACTTACCACCATCCATACATACATACATTATTTGTCCATTGCTCGGAACACACACAGATCGTAGTAATATGTTGCTGCTATAAATTTGGCTTTAGGTCTTTCAGTACATCCAATATGCTTTCTCCTTTGCACAAATGGTATGACTCACATTTTTGGTGACAAGCGGTTTGGTGGACAACAAGCGTGTCACTGTGCTTCGCCTTGCTCATCCCAAAACGCAGTCAACTGAAGCGATTCGGAAGAGCGATTTCGCTCTCTTGGAATTTCATGGGGCGGATGGATGAGGAATTCAAACATGTTTGGATTGCGTATACGCCAGAGCTATTGTGTGTTTCGCGTCCTGGTTTCCTTTCTCCTGCACCACGTGTGGAGAAAACAAGTGTACGTCGCTCCTCTGTATTTTTGTCAAGTGACAAAATCAAAAACGGAGGGAAAGCAGTGTTTACGCCGAAACGGATTTCATCAACATGCAGGTTGCAACTTGCCCATTTTCTTCGTAGTGTTACAAGTTTCTCTTGTTTTACATTGCTTTTTTTATCCACACAGGTTTGCATAATATACAAACGCCTTACCCCACGACGAACCACTGTCTTCCTGCATTGTTCTCGAGATCCCAATGATATGTTTTTCTCACTGGGCATGTATACGACAAGAGGGAAGAGAATGAATTTGCAGTCATATCATTATTATTCCTTCTGCTTGTTACAGGAGAAAGTCTTGAATCGCCATTTTAAATTCATCCATTTCCCATTAGCTCCCAACGGATGAATACGAAAAAGAAGAAAAATGCCACTCTTGTGACCGTGTCCGCAAGTTTAGGCTTATTACAAATTTCCAGGGAAGCATTACACTCGTATAATTTTGTACATTTTTTCTACTCCTCTGTTCGCCTTGTAGAGGAAAAACTGACTTTTTATATAACATGTGTAAAGTCCCATCACTACTCCACATCACTTGTTCCTACTGAGACTTCAGTGTTACTTTTTACAATCAAATCACATGCTTAACATACGAGGAGAGCGAGCGAGGCCTCATTGTTATTCCTCTTTTGCTTTTGGGACCAAATATCCTGCTTGTCTCACGTTTTTTCGCTCTCACTTTTCTCCCCCTCCCTTTCGTGTAATGCAGAGTCGTCCCTCGTAAATATCAGTGCATCTCTGCTCTGCAATTCTAATGTAGTGAAACTCGCAGATTTCTTGTGTTTCTCAGACCGCCACCGGTGAATCATCGTTTTCAAGAAGGTTGCCACAAGTTTACTCGAGTCCTTTCTGTTGGTTTTCCTACTTGCTTTGGAGGCCGCCGTGAGCATGAATTCGCATTCCGTCCCTCCGCTCCCAATCTCCCAACTCGGCAATTGCAATATTTTTTCTATGCTCACGTTCTTCTCCACCTATTTACAAGTAATAATATGCGTTTATTCCGATAACGAAATCGAGTCTTTCTCATACCTGCGTATATAATAAATATATATTTTTAAAAAATAAGGCGTTACGCATACATTATTCAGTATTAAAGATGTTCTGCGGGGGAGCGGTTTCGAACCCTTGTTCAAAAACTGGTATTCTAGTCACAACATCATTTGGAGATGTACACAGAATAAAACCTTGTAAAAAACGGAGCTTTGGCACTGCCATGCAGAGCAAGAGAAAATTGTCGTACTATCCTTCCGTACTCAGCCCAAATCTTATCTGTGTAAAGTCTGTATTGTCAATATCAAAGATATCCTCCAAGGGCAATTCAGAATTCAAGCTCAATTGCGTAGAACTGATGAGCACGATTCCGTTCTTTACGGTGTAAACAACAAAGAGTGCGTATACATATAAGTATGCGCATCGATCACGAACATAGACTTGTTTTTCCTGCTGCACAGCCTCGAAAAAGTCATATATTTCTATTTTGCATTTTGTACAACAGTGTGGTATCACTTCTCCCCGATGCGCGATGGATACAAAGTCCTTTTGTTGAGCCAACTCTTGACCGCTTTCACCACTCATCGACAGCTTCGCTTCAAGCATGTAGCCACACAGTATGGCGCATGGCTTATAAACGGTGGTAACACTTGAAGCAACCACTTCTTTAAAAAAAATCTAATAATTGGCTGGCTTACATTGAAATCTATAACAATATCGACCTTTATACTGTACACAATATACACAAACCTATGTGCAAGTCTTTTATAGTTTGACAAGGGCTTTGTATAAATTTACAGTAAAGATAGGGCAGATGAATGATCGAGAACACAAAACAGGGTAATTTCTCGGATGATGAAACTTTACTACCTTTCATTCGTAGCAATCAACGCTAACGGTTTGCATCAATGTTCATGTTTGCGTGTACGTCTAAGCTTTGTTATTCAAATGTGATGCATGTTCCGACCGGACATCGTTGAATGCATGCATGAGAATCACGAGTCACTGCTTGTTATATAACCAAGCACTACGATTACCATTTTGGCAAATAGTCGCGTTTCTCAATGAGAGCAAAAGGCGACGACAAAGCTGGAGAGATGTACGTGCAATTTCGTAAGGACTTATGCCTCATTCAAGCCTGCCCAGTGCTCTCATATTTTAGCAATAAACGTTAAAACCGATGAGAATGGATGAGAAATACATTTTTATTTCAGGACTGAAAAAGGTCTACTTCATTAAAGGGCTACCACTTGGACACCAGCGGCGGTTTAGGAGCAATCTTCTATTCATCTAGCTCCTGCTTCTGGCCTTTCAGCCTGGCAGCGTTTACTTAAAACCATTTCACCGCTCATGAGCTCCATTTTGCAGAGAGAGAGAGAGAGAGAAAGACGATCTTCTGTAATTTCTACATTTTTAGTTTTTTCTTATTACACTCATACATATTTCATGGATGGCGACCCTTTCACAAAAACTGTAAGAAACGACTACTACTGGACAATGATGGAAACAGTATGTGCTTAAAGTGTAAATGCAGCTGACCGCTTTGCAAATATCAATCAATTTGATCTCGTTCTATTAATGTCCATAGAAAAGGAACAAGTGTGAATGCCTAGTTCGACATGTCATCCTACAAAGACAAAGACTGTTATTTGACAAGATACACTCGGGATTAATTTGCCGCGAGGCACCATGAGACACAATCCCAGGTTTCTGTCGGGTGAGAGTTATGTCATTCCATTAGCGGTAATTTGGTACAGCTCCACGTAACTCGGCTGGGAGAAATGCTAAGAAAATAAAATTTGTCTCTAATTTTTTGCAACCGTCGAGCCCAGCTACATATTTGAAAGCATGTAGCGCGTCACACCCTGTCACCTGTTTTCTTCTGACATTCGGAATACAAGAAGAAATAAAGAAAAGTACTTGAGATAACTGTAGACTCCTTTTCTTTCAAGAGAAACTCTTTATCTTATGACTTTAATCATAGAGCTCAAGTCGTCAAACTTATTTTTCTTTATAAAAAATGCATTCCGGGAATTTTTCAACAATTTAAAAAACTTCTCATACCAGAGTTGGAAGAGAAAAAACGAACTTACGGTCTCCCAGGATTACTGTTAGAAGGTATGTATTCAGTATGAAGTCAACGATGTACTATTAGCTAAATTGGTTCCTTTGCCTTCGGTTTCTTTATTATCTGTATTTCTTTTATAACACCTCCTACGCAAACCTATCATTGAGACTGATAAACCTTGGCAGATTTTATTAGCTTTATTGTGAATTGCCAATGGTGTATATTGAGACGGATAAAAATATATTAAAATATAAAACAAACTGTATTTACTTGTTCCATTGATAATAATTGGTTACATTTTGTTTAACCCGATTCGTATACAACGAAAATTAAGTTGAAACAGTTGGCTTGCTGCTGGATAAAATTGAACCAGTAAATACACGACTTTAATACATGCACAGCCATCGCATGACAATACTCATTCATAATTTACCTAACATGAATTATGACCAATTGGAATTATTCGCAACTACAAGTTTAGTACCTATGTGGATGTACTATTAGGGATGCTGTAGAATAATACACACACAAATACTAACTTGAACAGCATTAGGCTAACTATATTTATCGGGGAAAGAAATTATATTTTCAAAAGAACAAAAATATTGGATTATTCTCGGAGGTGAAATAGAAGCGAATACAAAGAGGAGCAGAGAAGCCGTTAGATTACTACACCAGTAGTGTTCCAGGCTAAAGAGAGAGTGGCAGATGAAGTGAACGAAGTGGTACCACCATCAAAATATAGTGAAAAGAGTTGCCAACGATGAATTTATGCGATATTATTCTTCCATGCCCAAATGTTGTAAGGCATCTGGCAAGGTTATATACTCACTCTCTCGTTGTGCTGTGTCCCCAAGAGCGACATTGTGATGTTTCACAAGAAAAAAAGGAGAGAAAAAATGAAGAGCCAAAGCAATAGTATCATTTCTCATAGACAAAGTATACAAGGTACCTATGTATATTAGTATAAGGTGGAAAGGAAAGCATTACATAGTGAATAATGAAACCTGAAGCATAAGTACCATTAAAACTGTCGTCTATACAGAGACGAAGGTGGTTCGCAATTTTCCCCCTAAATCTCTCTATCACTGGCACAAGTATTCTTCTTCCAAATCTGGATTAAATGCATGTATGACTATCTTTTAAAAAGTGTCGTCTTCGTGAGCACCATTGCGCTTCTAAAGAAGAGAAAAGAAGGAAGTAGTAAAAGTAATTCGAAAGTCTTGCTAATGGAAACGAAGGAAATGGGTTTGTTCAACTAGCATATAAAGCAGTGTAGTGGAGTAGGCCAATTCGAAAAAATCACTTTGATTACTTTATGATGGTGATGGTAGTTTGGGGATTGGGGAGGGAGAAAATTCTGATTGAAGAACTGGAGCATAAAATTTATTCGCAGGAAAGAAAGTCTAGTCTATTAAAGGTATGGAAATAACTCGTCCTACGCAATGCCTTCGAGTTGCACAAAGAAACATCGTTAAGTTCGAGCTTCGAAGATTAAAGTATTTTTCGCCTCTTTCCCTCTCTTTCTTTCTTCATATATATAATCTTTTTAGATATATTTTTCTCTGTCCGTGTGCATCCTGATAATGCAAAAGAGGCTTACGCTAAGCAGTATGCGAACTGCTTGTAGGCAGGCGGGCGGGCACAACTGTGTTGTATTGTCAATGCAATGTAACCAGGATGATGTTAATGGCGATGATGATTATGAAGATGATGAAAGGACGACAGCAATGAAGACTTGAGAGTCGAATGAGGAGCAATAAGCCGCCTTTTCTTGTCATGCAAATCCTGTTCGTAATAAAGTCTCTTGGGGACAGCCCTCAACTTTTTATGAAGACTTCTTCGCATTCCATTTTTGCATGCTTGTGTATGTGTATTAGTGATGAGGGGACTCGTGAGAGTTCTAAAAAAGTCAGAGTTCTTTTCCCGTGACACATATTTGAGCGCGTTCACTCTCAGATTCTGTACAACTACTGTGCAAGTCATATGCAGCATGTTTTCTCCTGCTTTCCACTTCCACTTGAGCCTTTCATTGTAAGCTCGCCGGTATTCGTGAAAGCGTGTTGGACACGGTTTATTACCATTTTTGTCGGAGATTCGATTACGGAATATTATATAAGGAATTCTTAATCCAATGGGTGCTCTATTAGAAATCAGGAAATCGTAAATGCAGCTGAATTACTTACTGACTGCTGCTATAAATGTTCAGTTCAGACATGCACATGTACACGTACATAGGTCCATATGTATATGTATGCATGGGCTACGAATTAAACGCAGCAGGAATAAACAGATAGCAGAATACTAAAATTGATGTAACTGAATGGACAGAGCGGAACTGTATAATAGTAACGCACACTATAGCATGGTGAGTTTACTTGATCATACATAA
Organism: Alloscopus bannaensis; assembly: GCA_027743745.1. Taxonomy (NCBI): domain Eukaryota; kingdom Metazoa; phylum Arthropoda; class Collembola; order Entomobryomorpha; family Entomobryidae; genus Alloscopus; species Alloscopus bannaensis. The sequence goes on along the minus strand of JAHZMW010002156.1, from coordinate 5,693 downwards.
GATTCCGACACACTTCTTCTCTGTAGATACACCATAATAATAAAATCAAAGTTCAAAGGAGAAATTACTGGCATTAAACTGGTAAAGAGATCACAGCGTATATTTCCTCCTAATCAAAAACGGAACTCTCAAGCTACGGAAATAAACACTGACGCTTACGTGTATAAGGAACGCTTTAAACAGATACACAAACAAAGCCATAAAGTAAAGCACTTAAGAGATTGGTATCAAATGGTGATGTATGTGCATTTCCCTGAATCGAACTGTGTTTACTTACCAATTGCATGACAAGAAAAGTGGATTATTATCAAAGAGTGAAAGCACAAACAGTAGTGTAAAAGAAAGTCAGTCTACCAATTTCTCCTTCATGTTAGGAGCATGATTCAAATAAAGTGACTGAATAAGACGAAAACAGATACAAAGCTAAAGCTGACTAGACAATGTTTTATACAATGCAGCACATTGTTTGCTGTATAATATACTAAAGCTGATATTCGTGTTAATCAGCTTACAATTTATATGCAACTTAAAGATGGCTTAAAAGTAAAGAGTAACTAACATGTTCAAGAATCTCCCAGGTTTAGCTAAATAATCGGTGATATTGTTTTCACTAATGTTTTATTACCTGTCGTAATGACAAGCGTAGGGTTAAGGATCGTATTACATTCCTTTATGCGCACTACGCAGCATGTATTATTACATACAACAGGGAAGAATTTTGTTTAAGTATACGCTTTACTAAAACCCAAATACTATAGTTGTGCATTGGGTAGAAATACAACGCTAGTCACTATTATTCGTCAGAATATGTAAGCCTTGTTAGCTACTACGTTACTGGATGATTAGGAGTTGAGAGATATCGTATTGCTTGTATGCAACATCTAGTCATCACGTTCATTTTGACAGAGATAACTTTGGTATTAATTTTTACAGAGATAGTTGCAGATGCTTGACTAAAATTTATTTGTTCTTGTTGTCTATATGTCAGTGGTTCATTTTAGCAATCCTATTCCGACCCATATACGCAGTAACTTCATATTATCCAGTTAAAGTTCATATACATTTCCATTCAGTCTTATTTGCATACTTATTATACAAGACTTATTTAGGGCAGTAATACTTAAATTAATCCGTAATACTTTGACTGACTAAAGTGTCTATGTTTGGTCTTTTTCAAGTGACTTCAGGCATTTCGAAATATCTCAATTAAACTGATGCACAGAAAGTAAAAGAAATGAGTAAAACTCAACCTATCAATTTCTCAGTCATTTGCAAACTGCACGCTTAGGGTCTTGCCTTTCGAAACAGAATTATAATTAAAAATTTTATACTGTGCCGGACGACAAGTTTGTAAAACAGCAAACATTGAATGTGTGTACGATTAAATATTTTCACACAACAAACAATAATTGTATCATACTACTTTGTGTCCACATGCAATTTCGCGAGCTTTTAATTATTTCAGCTTCTGTCAATCTGTTCGACGACAAGAGCAACGTCACGAAATGTTTTCTCCGTCAAATGTACATCCGTTTTCCGGAGAAAATAATATCGCTTAAGAAAAGACGTCAAGTGCAAATAGTAAGGAGTGAAGATCGATTTTCCCCAATTTCAACAAGAAACCCATGAAAAGGCTAAAGAATTCCGTGCAAACAAAATGCGAGATTTTTTATATTCTTTTATCCTGTCAGTGACTTTTTGGCACCGTATTATTGTCGGTATGCCTCCGTTGTTTTCATGGAAAGCCTCTCATTTCACACTTTACATACAACAATGCAAAGAGGCTCCGTCGAGAAGAACTGACGTCCCTTTGATATGGGTGGCTGTGAGTGAAATTTTAACCATCGCCTCTTATTCTTCCATTCGAAAGGAACGAAAGCCACTGAACTTTAATACACCATCACTTTGAGTACATATTCGGGACATGGCTTGGGATAAAGTGGGAAGTGCCCTTAAAACGCATACATGTGTAACGCACGCCACATGGACATACAGCACTAAAGCATTCTCTTGCCAAGTACAAGAAGAGGACAGCTGCTGCGGTGATGCTGAGCGTGTAAAAAGCGTAAAAAAGAATAATAGAAAAGGGGCAGGCAGTGAAAGGAGAACTGTACGCTGCGTGGCAGGGAGTCTTTATCATTTTAATCTGTTCAAGAAAACTTTTGCTCTCATTATTAGGTTCTCTATTTCATCATTTACTTTCCCCTAATGTTCATAAATGTGTATTATATGTGTATCTCTGTGTGTGTGCAATGCACAAGGAAAGAGCAAGGAGTATATATTGGGTATATGTGCTCGAGTGCATGCTGGCTCAGTCTGAGCCAGTCTTTAAACAATTCCTGTCATTGCGTTCCTCTTGCCACTTTCCCTCTGCTTTCACAATATTTTACAACAGCTGCATGCCCCTTTCCGAGCGTACTACACCCGTCTATGACCGGGGCGCAACTGCTCACCACTGCTGCTTCTTGATCAAAATTCGCTCCTACTTTTCTCCATTTACACTTCGTTCGTCATCATTGTAGTTTGGCTCAAGAGAAAGGGAAAGAGGAGGAATGTGCTGCTGCTGTCTGCAGCCTTGTCACTTGTTCTCACGGGCTTTTCGAGGGAGAAAACTGTGTCTACTACGTCTTCGCCTTTTTATGAGGAATGAGCTGGACCCCTGATGTCTTCGTTATTGGACACTAGTGCACTTATACAATAAATGCCTACATTATATCCCCATCTTGTGTACGCGCACTTTACACATACAGGGCCTGATGCAGGCATTACTACATTACTCGAAAGGGGGAATTTTTCCATCCAGCAGTGTCTTTTCTTGGCTCCAACTCCATTTTACATCTTGTCCTTCTGATATCTTCCACTTGGAAAGAGAGAGAGAGGAGAGAGATCATACAAAACGCTCATAAGCTTATACATACATATAAGACAAAGATATGCACACCTCTCGAGCAAAAAGTGTATATAACACGTGTGAAACGCCAGTACAAGCGAGTTTAACAACGGTCGTTGGCAGAGCGCAAACCGAAAAGTTTAGGCAACAGACAAGACAAAGATTAAGGAAGGAAGCCAAAACTGAATGTTATACAAGTCCCTCTCTAATCTCCGTATGTCACATTGTATTCAATTATTAATTATTTCCACACCATATAGCAATAAATAGTCTTGTGAATAAAGAAACGCTTTTCGCTTCCCACTCACTGCGTTCTGCAGGGTCCCGACTAACGGGATGGCTCGGCTTTTGTTTGTTGTTTAAGGGAACAAAAAACCCACATCATATACACACACGCAGCCTCTTGAAATGCCACATCCCTGTTTATGTTGAGTAATCTTGCGTAGTAGTTTAAAAACTGAGGAGGAAATGAGTTGCCAACTTACAATTTACGGCAGCTGAAGCGAAAATTACGCTAACGTTCATGAATGCGCTCTTCGCAGCAACAAATCCACACTTTTCTCTTTACCATAACCGTTTTTTTCTGCTGAAAAAGATATAAATATCTATGTATATTACTGATTTGACGTAACATGTAATTTTTTGTCTTGTTGATACAACACACTGCTACATGCACTGTACTCGGTCTGAAAATGCTGCATTTAAAGAAGGTTATAACATCTCTAATAGAAATCTGGCCATTTTCTAATTTAATTTGCATTGCGTAGATACGATATTCTCTGAAGGCTCCATGGCCATAAAACGGTCATTTGAGACTTCACATGCAAAAACCAAACGAACATTTCTGACCAAGCGTGCATGGAAACCTTACGTGTGAATTCAAGTGCAACATACTACAAAACCTTGGCTGGTTTTTGCACAGAATGTCTTAATTCGTGATTTCCCATAATTGTACCACGCTATTCGGTGATGGGTGAATTGTGTTTAGTCATTTACAAACTACTAAGGCTAATTACTTTACCTTAATCTCAATTGTTATTTTAGATATATCATTCATCATACTTAGTAGGTGATTAGAAAAATGAGATCTTTATTGCTTGCGACCATATATTCGACTACATTACGTTCACGTATGAAGTGTATACTTTGTAATATATATCTATATATACTGAGTAGATTTCAGTAAGAATAAGAAATGGCGGACTTTTGCTGAGTTAAAGATAAAGAGCCGAGAAGAGCCCTTTTACGTTTGTACATTTGAGCGCTGTACATCCACTCCAAAACCCGCCGGCGACTTTCTCGTTCCTTCATAAGCATTGGATGCGAGGGTTGACATTTGTTTCGAACAAAAGGGAATTGATTCTCCCAGCCAATTCCAACAAATTCAGACGCAATTTTTTCATGAGAGGGTAGCACAAATTGACACTGGACAAACTTCTTTTGATCAGCCGTTAACTCAATTGAGTCAATAACCTGTAAAATAGAAGATGGACGAAGAGCATTATATATGAAAATCAAGTGATTAATAAACCTGAAAATAGTGCATGCATACTTCATGATCATCTCTAATTAAAGTATCTTCCAGCAAAATCCCTGCTTTTCCATCCATCTCATCTCCCTGCATCCAACGTTCTTGTCTTCTCTTCTTTCCCAATTTCCACTGCTTTAAAAAGGAAGCTTTTTCATCGCAGTGGCACATGATGACCCCCAAGTTTCTAGCATTAATAAAAGATGTCATATTTTGGTCTTCGGGACAAGCGTCTTCACAGTGATTAAAGCTGTCAGCAATAAATTCTGCTTCTGCAAAACTTGGCGGAGCTTCAGTTTCTGTAAGAATTGGTGTGTGCATTTCGGATGTAAAGGTGTCCTTTGGCAGTATTTTGTTTGTTTTGTTCTTCCTTTTCCAAACTGTCAAAATTTTAGCTCCACAAGGTTTCACATATTACATCAGTTTCCAGAAACGTGATTTTGATGACTTTTTCGTTTAGATACATTTCCAGTCTTTTTCTAAAGCTAGGTTGATTTACAGGACGTTTCCGTGCACCGTATTTTATTGGACAATTGTTCAGTGCACATCTCTCCATTCTCACTAGCTTAATCCTTCAAATTAAAGTTAAATACAATAATGAAAAACATACAGTCAACCCTCAATAGAGTGCGCCATAAATATACTTGAAAGCATAAATTGGAAAACAATGATCATATACAGTGAGTGCTACATTTAAAAACTCAGGAATTGCTTTTTTCAAACATCAAGGAAATCTTTGGTTCTTATACAAATATTATTCATGTTTGGTTTTGCAATTACAGACAGATATGGGCTATATCATAAAATATGACCAAAATCATTTTTAACGTATTCAAATTTTGCGAGCAATATAAGCAAAAACATTAACGATAAAAATATTTGAGGATAACTCCGACTATTACTAATAAAATCAAAATCCAATAAAATGCATAAATTAACTGATTAATATTCCAAATTGAAAATGTTTAATAACAGTAAACAAATACAAATGAACTTTGACAAGAAAATAACTTAAATTAGTAAATAACTTAGCAATAGTCGAGACTATGAACTGAAACCATAAAAAAATCGACTGACAAATATGATGACTCAAAATTTATTGCCCTAACTCATTTACATCTTCAAACAAGTCAAGCTCCTCTTCTTCGGCAGATAGCACAGGAGCATTCCTACTTTCCAATCGAACGGCCTTCTCGGATGCATCCAAAATGGCCGATGCTAAACATCTTCTGTTTTGCTGCGAAGTCTCATAGCGAGCGTAGCCAAGATACCAAA
>JAHZMW010002154.1:0-14386 GCA_027743745.1 Alloscopus bannaensis | reverse complement strand
CTTGGAGAGAATCGCGGGGATACCAGGAGGAAAAATAGTGGAGGCTCACGGATCATTCCATACATCCCATTGTATGAGTAGTTCCTGTCGCAAGGAGTTCTCGTTCGATTGGATGAAAGGTATTGGTTTTTTCAACCGTCATTTGGGAAATGAATGGAATTTATGTATTCAAATTGAATACTTTGCATTTTTAAACTTTCAGAGAGAATTTTCAATGAGACCCTACCAAAATGTACAGAGTGCAACAGCCTTGTGAAGCCTGACGTTGTATTTTTTGGAGAGAACTTGCCTCCACGATTTTTCGACTGCATGTCAAGCGACTTTCCACAATGTGATTTGCTTATCATAATGGGAACGAGTTTGGTTGTGCAGCCATTCTCTCATCTCGTAGAGAGGTAGGAACGCACCTGCAGATGTAGACGAGCTGATGCGTATTAAGTCTCTGGTTGTTGTTTTATATTATTCTTATAAATGGCACGGTTTACATTTTACAATGAAATGCATTCGTTTTCTGTGAATTTCTCTTATAGGGTGCCTGACGATTGTCCAAGACTTCTCATAAACCGAGAGATAGTTGGTACGGTCGCAGAGAATAGATTCATAGGCTTTTTGGAAAAATTTGGAACTCATTCCGATTTTGACTTAGGTACTGCACCTCACATGTTTGCGAGGGGAATGAACTTCAAGTCAGAAAGGAACCGGGATATTGCCATTTTAGGAGACTGTGACGAAGGTGTACAAAAACTAGCGGATGCTTTAGGATGGAAAGATGAATTTAACAGATTGTGTCAAGGAAAAGGAGCGGCTCAGGAAGCTTCCAGGTCGTCGGCTTCGGCAAAGTCTTAAATGAATTAGCATTAGAACCCTGGAAATTTGAATTTTACGACTATTTATACGCATTACGAAAATAACGAATTTGAGTTGATGTACGTAAAACGACATTGAAGGTACAACATTGTATAGGAGCATGCATGATTCAGGTGAGAAGTTAGATTGTAAACGCAGGTTTGTCCGAGAAAAGTAATTATGCACAAGTGTGCAAATTCAGATTCTATGAAGCTTTAAACTACCGTTCCAACACTATTATATGCATGTTGCCAAATGTTAAACAACTAGCTATTGTTAAATAGTACCAATAATGTTGTTAAACTTCTTCATGAGTACATACCAATACTGATTGATACCAATATGTCTGAAAAAGTATTCATACTTTGATTCACGGTAAAAATATAATAAAAAGAAAGGTTCTTTTTTACTGACTACAATTTTGTTGTTTAATGGATTTTTAACTCCCATAACTGTCAATTTCCACTCATGCATCAAAATGGAAGTAGAAAACTGACAAATCAGAAATTTTACAGGGTAATGAGCGATGAAATAATTGTAAATATACAGAATGTGATATTTTTGTTATTCTAATACATAAAATTTTTATGAACCCAATTGATAGGTTCATTTGTCACACAGGCAGCAGGTTTTCTCAAAGCCCTAGTTATACTTTTAAACACCCTGGCGTTTGAAAATTATATTCCAGAATCGAGCATTTCGCGCTGAATCTCAATCTTGATTGATCTGCCATTTGTCTGTTCACAAGTAAGTCTACCATCATCGTCACATCAGAGATCAAATCCTTCCTCACTAAGCAAGACCGTAATCACACCTTTCGGCAATTTACATCATGTTTAAGTAATTCCTACTTTAGTATTTTGCCTTTAGAACATCCTAATGCTATTTGGTTTCATAACTTGGACGTGATGATCGTATGTAGTTTACGGTAATTAGTAGATGATTTCATTCCTCAATTAACAGGAGTCGAAAGGTCAGGTCCATTTGATTGCGCAGATGTGGGAGGGGAAGTCTCGACATTCTTCAACAGTTGGGCCAACCAATGCTTGGTGGACTTGTCATCTTTTAGGCATTTGGAAAACGTAGAATCCTTCAACTGATCAGGTAGACACTGACGAAGGGCTTCACGAGCTCTAACAAAATAAAAGTTGCACGGTATATGTAAATGACATGAACCAAGTTCTTTTTAAGTATGACAATGATCATTTTGATAATTCATTTTAAAAAACATGACCTCTGTAGACATGTAGTTTTTGGATTTACATACTAAGACTGGTATGAAATGAATCATGAATCTAAAGCATCCGTACCTTTACAAGTGCTCCAATAACCCCTAAACTCGTCAGTCGCAGATACTCAAACGGTCTGGTTTTTGATGTCGTGTGAAGGAATGGGTACAAAAACAGTGGAATGTGCGCTTGCAGAAACATTGAGCGTGTCTCTGTATGCGACGCCACACACTGAAGCAAAGCCAGGGCGTTGCACACCTAAAGACAAAGAGTCAAGTAAAATATTATGTCAACTCGATCTAATAAAAACTAAATATACAAGCAACTGGTATTTTACCCTGTTGGACTGGTGCGCGGTTAGGGTGGTAGGGTTAATGTAAGGATAAATGGAAACAATTTCCTGGAGTAAGCTGGCCATTGTTCCAAACGAGAACCACAACAAAGGAGCCAGATCAAGAACAACCTCGCGCTTTTTCCTTCAAATAAAAAAATAGGATTAGTGTGGCACTAACAATGGTAAACAATAAAAGACAAGGCATCATTTCATAATTTTACTCACGACAATTCCAAAAGCGCATTTTCACGAGTTGCAGGATTGGACAGCTCAGCGATCCACTGATAAATCTTCTCCCTATCCACTGCTTGTGGGATCTGTGCCGGACCAACATAATTCTGTTGAGTTCCTTCCTGAGGAGCCTGCTGCTGTTGAGAATTCGATTGTTGCTGACCCCCTTGTTGGAACTGATCTCCTGGATTTGGACCCTAAAATAACAATAGTCGAAAATTCGAGTGTATTAGTATTATACACAACCACGAACTGACTTGTGACTAAAATATTAAAAATCAAGCATGGAATATCTAGACAAGTCAAAATTTTAATTAATGCCACAAGTTCTTACCATTTTTGACTGAAAGATTTACTTGTTGAACACGCGTAACCAATTTAATTACGAATTAATACTTCTTTTTAAAAGTCAGTTGTTTGAGGATCAAAATTGCTATCTCTAAAGTCAAAAGTCACCGTATTTTACAAACTTTCTGCTACTTCATGCTTAAAATCAGTGAATTTAATTAATATTTTTGTACTGGTATACTGACAACTGCGGAGAAGCTCAAAATGCGAAAAAACTAAAATCGTGAACAATTTGCAGTAGATAAATATGAGAGTGAATTTGTCGGAATAAAATGGAGCCTCTCTCTTCTCAAACGGAAAATGTAAATATACTAAACCTAAATACGGCAGAAAAAGATGTTTCTTTTTTTGGGCTGACAGTGAACAACAACTCTGCCGACAAAGAGTACATGAAGGAGTACAGTAGAATTTTGCTAACACTTTTACATTTACTAAACTATGCAGGCAGAAAAAATCATAGAGTTAAGAAAACGCGGGAAGTTTGAATTTGACTCTACTATGGGGCATAGTTGTTCTGTGTCTGTGTGTTTTTACCAAGTTCACTGGACTTTGTTCTTTCATGCAGCATCAAAGGCAAAAAAACGCTTGTGCACTGTGCAAAATTGCATGCACTTTCTGCATTAAAAAATGCCATAAATTTTCATTTTTCACGTTATGATTGCGTAGCTCAATTGTCAATTTTCGATTAGATAAAACAATTTCTCCAGTTTCGGATAAACTTTCTTGAAATATTTATACACTTGACGATCAAAAATTCTCAAGCTGTCATCGCCAGATTCAGCATTTAAAAATCTTGAAAATTTTCAGTTATCATTAATAAGCATTTACGTTACATTCAGTTTTTAGTGTATTTTTGCTAAAACGACTTGTCAATGAAAGCAGGTCTGGATGTGGCGAACCAGAAGACTGGAAACTGGACTGAATGGTGGATATGAGGTCTTCCAGCTCGAGCATCAGATTACAGTAATAAGTTGTTGTGAGTGACCGATTTTGAGATTTTAAAATGTTATTTCGGTCAACCAGATTTATGCAACGTAAATATAGCTCTTTATTATGTAGTTGAGATACAGCAGGTTGATTTGACTTGACACTTTACGCTAACACTTCATTCCAGTCTTGTCGTGACTTGAGTATGTGATTTTACAGAATTTCCAGAGTCAACCGTATAGAAATTTATCTACATGAAAGGATTTGATTGTTACAGTATTTACCAGTTTTTTACGGTTCAGAAAATGGCGAATTATTGTCTTGTGTCAGTCGTTTACATAATATCGCTTAAAGTCTTTTGAATAGTAGAATATAATATATCGTAAAGTAAACCAGCACACCTTTATACGCGATGACATTCAAGGTCGAGTCTCACTTAATCATGCAGTCATACAAAACCTAAAAATCATATCATCGCAAACAATATTGCTTTTCCACCCTTAAAAATATTTTTACAGAGAGAGACTTGCTGAATAAAATATGAGCATGGATAAAACACCCCAAGTGATCCCCTGACTAGACGCCTTTGAGAGAGCAATCGTGCTTGTATTTCCGGTTTCAATTTTGCCGAAACGTGGACTGGACTTTGGATTCACCTCCTTCTCGGAGGTGTCAGACGGAGGTGTCGTTGCCTCGTCTGACTCGTCACTCTTGAAGAATGAGTCATCCTCTTCCTCCTCTTCGTGTTCATGGTCTTCCTGGTGATCGTGGTCATGATGAGGGCGTACTCCTTCAGCGGACTCCAGTTCTCGAACAACTTCTTGGAACTGCGACTCTGTGGCTGTTGAAGCCCCGTCCTCCTCTTCTTCGTGGTGTGTCTCTGAGTTATCTGTTTGTTCTATGGTGGCAATTTGTTGGGCAATGTTATCGTCGCCTCCATCAGGAGCAATTGCAGTGAGCTCTTGCTCTCCTGAGGTACCTTCCACAGAGATTTCATCAGAGAGGTGGAATTGATGCTGATATTTGTGACCATCTTTATCTGCCACGAAACTCCCATTACTGTCTTCAGAGCTTGGAGTTTCAGATGAGGTGGCGTTCGTGGGAGGTGCCACCGCGGCGTTATCGACTCGACAGCATCGCACCTTCAAGTTGTTCAGGCCTGTCGTGTCCACTGCAATATTCAAGGTTTAGTGAAATTACTATTTTTATGTATATTCTTTACTATTTTAATGTATTGGAAAAATTCAGAAAATTATTGGACTTACTCGACTTTGACATTTCTACTTGCGTCTGCAACCCGCAAATGGCATACCCTGGCCAACACACTTGCTGCTTGGTCCACTCTCCACTCCCTGTTCCATCCCCCTCCAACACGGAAAATGCATTTTGTTGGTGCAAATCTGAGCAAATTAGCTTTAAATTGTTTCCAGCAGTGTCGTCCTTCACTCCAGAGGACGTTTCAGATCTCAACTGAAATCCAACTGCCACCGTCTTATTTCCTTCTGCTCCTGTCGGACATATAAACTCCTTCTTCCACTCACCAGCGTCTCCTACCAAGCTCGTGATGGGTACCAAATTTCCTGAAAATTCAGGAGGACTGAAGGGATTCTCGCAAAGGAATTTTACAGCGTTCAACCCCGTGTCGTCTTTTACCCCTCCTTGGCTCTCGTGAACTTTGAGCTGCATTCCGAGCACGACTTGGTCACTCGGGCAGTGTTCCAATTGGCCCCATTCACCCCAACGGGACAGTTGGGGTGACTCCATGACGTGATGATCGGTATGAGAAATCCCAGCAGTGGTCACTGGCACAAGGAATCGAAGCACGAACAGGAAATTGACCACTTTGTTCCTCATCTTTGTTTCAAAATAGTTTCCTCACAAAAATACAAGCACCGAATATTTTTTACGGAGTAATTGACCTAATTATGATTCAACTACGAAGCACTAGAGTGCATGCTTTACACTCCTGCACTCGCTACGTGTGTCTATATAGTACTTCTCATGAAAGTCTTTTTTTTGACGTTTTGAAGGAGAAAAAATATTAAATGAAAGTTTTTCCTCGATACAGCGAGAGAGATGGTGCGTGGGAGAGAGGAAGAGAAGTTGTGTGTGCAGTTGAGATTAAGTTGCAAAGAAGAGACTCAAGAGAAATAGATATGCACACATGAGCCGAGGAGAGGGACTGATAATAATTGAAGTATTATTAATTGTAACGTGGTTTCATTCATGAGATGGAGATTTTCGTACCTAAATGCGTGGGCTCAAATCGAGTGCAACAGAGATGAAGCAACATCAACAGGCGAGGGTACAAACTTTTAATGCTTGTGACGCCGAGTGCAGAAGCATGTTTTTGGTGCATACATGAACCCTCCTCCATCCTCTGTATAAATAGATCAGTCGAGTTTAAAGCGCTTTCTCAAAAAGCGTAATGTATGACTACAAACAATATTTATAAAGGGAAACTGAGGATGTGTATCATTGTGCATAATAACTATACTCACAAGTCAGTATATACTTAAAGAGGTAAAGGGCAACCGTCTCACAGTCCTGTGCAGACAAGTTTCGATGAAACTGAAACCATATCTCAAAGTGAATTGAAGGGGTGTTTTAAAATAAGGGGTTGAGAACGTGTTTGTTTTTCTCAGGAATGTTTGCAGGCATGTGTGTAATTTATTTCTGCAAATAGAACGTGCCTTCGTGCATAGGAATTATAAAATCCTTCATTGTGATTTTTGTCATGAAAATATTAACGATTTGAAATTTCAGAAAAACTACACTTTATACGCTCTGTGGGAAATGCCTGTGCATATTTAGATCTCATTAAGTGGATTGTCCGTTTGGAGAGTCCATTCTTCTAAAAATCCGTTTGCGCACGATTGCATTCATAGGAACCAGCATATTATTATGTACTTGAGTATATCTGCTTACATCAACTCCACGTCCAGTTCGGGTGTTACTCATAATACCAGTGAGTCACACAAAAGGTCAGCAAAAGAAAGAAAAATTCTCAGACTTTGCACAAAGAATGACTTTGTTTTCGTGGAGAATGCATGGTGTGCAGACATGGGTCAGTTTTCTCTTTAATTGTGGGAGTCATTCCAGCAAAGATGTCTGCATATTATTATATGGTGACAGCATTTATTTTGGATGTGATATCGTCTCCCTTGTTTGTTGTCAACTTGATGCTAGGTTATTCACATGAACCTGAGTATTTGCTTTTCTCATGCCGATGATATGCTGTTCTCTGAATGACTTTATCCGGATTCATAACGTTAAAATTAAAAGATGGAAGAGGACAGGCTGGAGGCATTAGACTTTCGTTGGTGGTTTGTCGACCGTTTTATTTTCTCATCATTCCAACTCCCATATACAGGTCAGAGATCGTTGTGATGATGAAATGATGAAACTTCATATAACCTAGTGTATTGACAGCACATAAAACATTTTATTCTATGATGACGAAATCAGAAGTATAAATATGTTAAACGGGACAGGCCGATACAGTTAAGAAAATGGTACAAAACAGTTACGAGGTTACGACAAGTTATCACAATTCAACTAGGTATGTCATGCCGTCAAAGTCACAGACAGATAATCAGAACAATTTTAGAAAGATTAGTCACGCTGTCATAAAACACAAATGCTACCATATCCAGAGATCGAGACTCCCAACTTGTCCTTAGTCATTAAAACTTATTTTCAATAGCATTCGTAGCTTAATCAGCTATAACTTTGACCTTTTACCTTCACCACTTCAATGGATGAGTCAAGCAAAGATTTGGTCATGTAGGCTTACGCTATTGTGCATTATCGATCCATTTAAACCGTCTGTATTCAAAGAGTATGGTTTTTTGTATAGTAAGCTTACTATACAAAAAACCATACTCTTTGGTCTGTATTAATCGGTATATTTCATATTGGCCACAAATAAAAACTTGAAAGGAATTTTCCAGGTGTGTTTTTACCTCGCGGACCAAGTCGGAGCTACCTAAATATCATTATTGCAAAGTACTTTATTGGTCCATTGAACACTGGTCTGTCTAAATTTCCTAGTAGTCTTTCTTCATAGATGACAAAATGAATAATTGCTATAAATGGTAATTAATCCTCAAACTAAAACTGCATCATCAAAAGTTGTATACAAAACTGATCAATAGTGTACCCTGCGCACTTTGTGTAGATAAGGTACATCTTTTAAGGCTCCTTGATCTAAGCAAAGAATGTTAAAAGAAAAACTTCATGCACGTTTACAGACCAGACGGCAATGCATGTATCTTGTACGAATTGAAGCAAAAGCTTATCTCATGAAACATTCACAGTACATTTCCTGATCGAAGCAAGAGCGCTTGATTAGACTGAATTGTGACGAACACATAAAAATTAAAGTGCGTGCTCGGAATGACGAAGGAATTGTTGATGTTTGAGCAATCAACCAGTAGTAGGTGAATGTTAAATACTCTTATTATAACACAACCACTACATCTCTCTTTCTTCAGAGGAATGCATTTTTGACACAAGTAAAACTCTGCTCTGCCTTTCTTGTGTTTATAGACAAACAAATTAATTCGCGTACAAATCGTACAATAAGTCACGTCATATTATACTACTGGCTAGTCTAGTGAAGGAAATGAAGAGTGGTTTTACTTGGTTAAATTTTGGTTATATCCACAAATATGGTTTAATGAATCCAAACACGAGGTAAACGACCATAGTCAACGACACTAGCTGCGGAAGGATATAAAAGAGAAAGTGGTACTTCCATGCTTGGACGATTTATATGGTTTCCATTACCACTGGCCGGGCCAGTAATCAAATCTGCATAAATGTGGTTCCGAGAAAATGCACTAATCTAAATGCTTGCTAGTCGCGATTTGAAAATAATGTCTATTACCTACACATAACTCAATGCACTACATGCAAGTATCGGCCGTTATAAACGCGTTGTCACCATATATAATCAAGAATTTTGTGCCAGTAAAGCAGTTGAAGCTTCCATGTCTACCTACTCCCACTCACTCGCGTCATCCATTATGGAAGGAAAGTCCAAGGATGTCGACATCCTTTATGCCCCCAATCCTTCTCTTGGAGCAAACTCCACTGATGCCCTACCGGCGACCTTGAAGCCTCCAACGACCTATCTCAAGTTGCACCGTCAAAACGCGGAGAAAGCACTGAAAAAGGGCAGCTCACTTCAGAGCAAGATGAAGAGGATCAGATCAGAGAAAATGGGTGTGAAAAAACCGGTGGCCAGTGTGGGAGCTTGTGTGCAACCAAAAAACAATAAAATTGGGAAACCAGAACTACAAGATGTGAACAAAAAGGTTATCATGTGGGATGCTGGAGATATGCCCGGAATGTCAAAGATTTTGGACACTGTTACAAATGAACCATGTTCTGAAGAAAGTGTTCAGCCGATCACGCCCACTAACGTTACGGAAACCTCCAAATCTACAGAAGTAGATATTCTGTACGCTCCGACTCCGCTTCGTGGGACTTCCACTGATGCACTTCCAGACACTCTGAAGCCGCCAACAACTTATCTCCAGTTGTATCGTCAAAACGAGGATGGAGCACAGGAAGTGGCGAGTCCATTTCAAAGCAAGGCTGGCGTTTCTGCAAATGAGTTCAAATCGGAGGAGGGTGCACCTGAGAAGACGTCTCCCAGTATTGAGATTTATGTCCCGAGAAAATCAAAGATGGACGTTTCAGAGCAAACTGAGTACCTAAAACAAAAAGTGGCTGTATGGGATCCGCGAAAGCGAGATTTGCTCGAAATGATGAAGTTCTTGGGAGCAGTGGACAATGACCAAGAGCGAGTTCAATTGAAGGAAGAGCTGTATGAAAATTATCAGAAGAATGTACTGCCACAGGTTCGCACCAAGAAAGTCTTCCACGACATCCACGTACAAATCTTGACCTTCAACCAGCGACTTCGTGCGCTCTCCCGGGAGTTGTATTACACGCAAAATGTCATCTACAGTACAGGATTTTTCTGTCTGACTCTCTTTGCACTTTCGACATGCAACCCCTTCTGGTCATCCCACGTCGTTGTTGAAGAACCAAAAGGTTATATGGATCAGTTGTACGAATACGTGGACAAGGCAATGGACACGGTAACCTACTACATGAATTACTGTTTGGAAGCTATCGTAAACGTCCGCATTTAAACGTGAAAAAACAACAAATTCGCCGGGTACAGGCAACTTTTGAGATATAACTCCTCATCCTGTATTTATGTTCTGTATCCAATACAAATCTACAAAAAACAATCCTATTCAAAAACGAGTGTAATAAAAATACGCGATTCATTCACTATCAAATACCTGAAGTGTGGTAGTTCTTGGCTTGTCTTATGTTTTACGTGTGAGAATAATCTAACAAAAGAACAAAACTAGGTAGAAAATCTTTATAAACTTTGTCATTCCTGAGGCCCTTCATTTTTGTCATCTTCACTGGCACTCATCGGTGGTAATGTTTGGTCAACAATGTCAAGGACTTCTTCCATTTGATTTTCAGTCAGTCTCTCTTCACTTTCCTCAACAATCGCTTGAATATCAACAGGCTGAGTGGGTCTCTAAAGCAAACAAGCAATACGGTACTCATTCAAAGAAATTAGACATAAAGTAAATGAAATCAGACTTATTTTTAGTCTACAATTACCGTATTTAGCATTGTCAGCCTCTCAGCTTTCGTCAGTCCGTAAGGGTGCAATTTTGTGAGGAATTCCTCGACAATCTCAGAACTCTGATTGACACACGGGGTTTGCTGCAGGTACTGAATTACTTCATAAGCGACAGTGTTGAGGTGCTTGTTGTCCTTCCATTTATGCTTCGGACCTCGCGAGTTGGTCTCTTTGACTTCTTTAAAAAATTGGTAGACCTACAAATGAAAAGTAAATAGCAAATTCTTAAAATATATACGCATAATAATAGTTCCACCCTATTAACTACTTGTAAATACTAAGCTTGCCAAATTATCTTACCTCGTAATTACTAAGAAATCCGATTATACGTTTGGAAGTCTCGTCCCCTGCGGGAGGCACTAGATCCTCTTCGCCTTCAAACTCCCCGTCTTTATCCATAAGGAATTAATTTACGCAAAATTACAACAGAATCTTATTAATCACTAATCAATGTTTAAATATGACGTAAACACTGATTTAACTGAAGAAAAATAATAATCACACAACTACATATTTGCAAACATGTGTCGTCTGTTTACAGTGTGAGATGAAGTTGTTGTGTATGCGATGAGAAGCTGTGCTCCACTTGCCCACATGTGCAACTTTTTTTTACATGTAGTATGCTCCTAGCACTTAGCACTATTCCGGGTGGCCCGCTTCTTGGTATACTCCAACACGTTTTTGGCTGGAAATCCTCTCGTACACACAAAAGTACATGCCACACATGCACACGCACTTTGTGGAGTTGCATGCAAAGGAAATCGGAAGATTTTCAACAGTTTCGAAGCATTTCAAACAGACTGTTTAACAGTTAAGGAATATCTGGTGGATAAAACTGAAAATGTAATTTGTGTTACACAAATTGTGTAATGGCTATAGAAGCTTTGAGAGGTAGCTTGAGTCTTGATTCTGGATGAATTTTTCACAGCATTCTTGGATCAATGAAATCCATGGAAAGTCGATGGGTACAATATAGAGTATGGAATCCGGTTGGGAAACTTTGTCATTCGGTTTTTGCGTGGATATCCGAGCCCAATGTGTCAGCTGCCATTGTGAAATGGTAGGTAGCAAGTGTTCTCGAACAGAATATCGTTGAATGCCAATTTTAGAATGTCTACGCTCTGAACAAAAATTAAAATTAGAACACGCTACACTGCATAAAACTCTTCTCGGATAAGTACAAGTAAACTGGGAATTCATGTGGCAATATATACAGTAAAGCAAGTTCAAGCAGATTTGTGCTAAAAAATACGTCCTTGACAGTTCACCTAACAGCATTCCGATAGTTAGTAATGAGACGTCGCGACTGGAGCTATATTACTACAGTTGAAAAGAAAATTCTATCTAGTCTGCTGCTAGTGTGATATTTTAGATGTAGCGCAAGCTGTTACTGGAACTACAGATTCTTTCATAACTGACTCCCTCAGAGTGTTCATTGTTTAGTTATCAATTTCTGGGTGACTTATGGAAGCCGACTATTGAAGCAGCAGTTGGAGTTATCAAGGGTTCTCACTGTCTGCCAGGTCCATTTTGGAATACAGTCAAGCTCGGGCTAAGTAAGCACAATATTCATCGCAAGTTGGTCTAAATTACCACGCCAGCAGTTTTAGCTAAACGAAACAACGTTTTTTAATTAAGATACCTACATAACCATCGAACGAAATCCGAAGGACTGGAAATTTTCATTGGATGTAAAATACAGTTTTACTCAAATGACCTTACACCCAAGAAAAAGCTTGGGAGTCCCAAGTTGGGACAGTTACGTACTACCATGATGAAATTATACTAAACGTCAGAATCTGAATCATTCTACCATAATGATTCCACATTAACCAATCTGTTCCTGGAATCAATAATTGCTGTTTATTCAAACATTCGTGTCCTGTCTGGATGCACTGTGAGTAATAAAGGAATTGAGTAAAATCCCATCTTCGTAGACAGACTGGCAATATTAGTAATCTGACGACACCTCTTGTACTTATCTCAGGCCTTGTTTTTTCTGCGGACCAAACTAAATAACATACCATGTTTACTTTCCGTTTGAAACTGCATTGCAGGCACACAAATTTTTCATATTGCAATTCTTTCCAATTTTATTTGCAGGCTTGTTCCTTCCAAATTCTGCCTAGTCAATCAATTTCACTGCCCAAAAATGCGAATGTCTTCAGTATTCTTTCAAAACTTCTCACGCTGCCGGTCAGCTTTAAGTTTATCGCGCAGTCAGTTCAACGGTTTACGGTAAGAAAAAATGCAAAAAACCGTTTAGTAAATGAAGAATATAAAACGCAGCCTTGCACTAATTTTCTAATCTGATATGCTTCCATCCCACAGCAGCAGCACCGTCCCCTGCCACCGAGAAACTGGGAAGCATGCAAACCTCACGTTTAACTGGACAATTGGTGAACCTTCCAGTTCACTCCAATGGACGAGAATGTTTTCCAGTCAAGACAAACTTGTGGACGATCTCGAGCAAGCAGCGTACCGTCTCTTGTCCGTTAAACTTGAGCAAGAAGACAAGGTGACTTTGTCTGCTTACTTTAGGCAAGTTACCGAAGGACCGTGCCAAGAGCCGGAACCTGTGAAGCGCCGCAATCCGGAAGACCTTATGTATTGGCAATATTGGAAAAAGCTTGGGAACATGTCAAAGGTCAGTTTGAACTTTGAACGATGTTTGAAAAATAAATATGAAAACAGTGAATTGTCCTGATGAATCATATCAATCCGGTTTTTGTTACTTTCAGGAAGAGGCTGCCCAAAAGTATTTGGAAATGGCGAAAAAATTCATTTAGGCTCCATTCTCATCCCTTTCATATCTCTCCAAAGTCAATAAAATATGCATCCTAGGTGCTTTTATCTGCAATAAAACGTGCAATCGGTTGAACGTATATAATTAAAGTGTTCTCTAAAATAAGTCTAGGGTTTAGCTTAAAAGTTCAGAATGTTAGAGTGAAGAACAAGTATTTGTAGCAAATGTTGGAAAAATTCGGTCTTTTTCAAGTTTATTCAATTCGAGGAAGTTTGTATAAAAGTGAAAGGTCGTTGGTGACTCTAGTTTATAATACATGTACAATATATCACCTAAAATAATATCAGTCTGGAAGTGGAGGTTGTGATTCGGACACAATCACAACAGCAGCGATTTACCGCTGGTACAAAAATAGAGAAGCTAACGGCTATGTACACCCACGCATTACAGACACCCTTCATGTTACTTCCGAGTATCTTGTATAAATAAAATCTGTAACTCTGCCATTCATCCGGTCATAGCACTCTGTCACTCGCACAGTCACGCGGTCGAGATTAATTTGTCTCCATGATTTGAGATTTTGGCAACTCGAGTCACGACTTCCCAAGCTCTCTACGTCCTGATCACGAACCTCCTCTCCAAGTACTGCTGGTGCCTTCTGGATGCATTTGACCGGATCTTCCGACAAATTCCATCCAACCCCTTGCGATGATCGGCAGGGCACCTCCTCCTAGCCCTGTTGTAAACTGGAGGGCCTCTGGCAGGAGCGGCATCTGCTTGTGGGGCTGACTCCAGTATTACGGCAAGGACGACCATGAGGCAAAGTCCAAAGACGAGGGATTTCCTTACGAGAGACATTTTGTGATGTATTTCTAACGACAAATCTATAGGGGCAAAGGAAAACGTGTGTTATCAAAAATGTTAACAATCCACGAAAAACACCACAAAAGTGTCAATAGTACAGAAATCTATGCTTACTTTTGGCTATTGTCGATTTGGCAGTTGCAAATTTTTTGCAAAGTAATCCTCAGTAAACGGTGAAC
>JAHZMW010002153.1:0-10029 GCA_027743745.1 Alloscopus bannaensis | reverse complement strand
ACTCCAGGGAGGAGAGGAGGCTCATGAGCAAGTTTCGGAGGAGTTGTCAACCCTTCCAAATCTGTTTCGGGAAGACCTACGTCATTCGAAGGTTGACGGTGTTGAGGTTCAATAGAGGCATTTCGAGGGGGATTTTCAGAGCGATTTTGACATTGGAAGGGAATAACCATTCATCGAGACATTGAAATTCTCGTTAAATTATATGTAACCGGGAATTACTGCCTCTGGAATTACTATAGTCGAGAAATTGAAAGTCGTAAAATTCGTTTTCAAAGGCAAACAGTTTCAATTTAGTTGTGCAACTTGTGTGAGGCATGGAATGTGATATTGGTCTGTGCATGTCTATTGGCGTTATGCTGAATAACTTATTTAATACATAAATACACAATCATGTTTGCATTAACTTATTGCTGGCATGATTGATACTCTTTATTGGTGATTGCTGTGTTTATTTTCAACTATTTGCTAACACATCTGTCGATCCACTTTATCTTTACAGTTTTATCACATCAGATTTATAATCAATTCGTCTGCATTATAATCGAGCATGTTTGGAAAATGCATCAATGATGCATCATCTACCTGTAATACATGTTGCAACTGAATACAAACACACGGACCACAAATCGTGATCAAATTTAAACATATTGTTATGCGTCACCACGCGTCAAGCTACGTACGGCTTTTGGCTTACTTCTAGAATGACGCAAAGATGTCACGCAGTTTTAATTGTTGCCAGTTTCAGTGAAATAATTATAGATCTCCCTTTGTTTCGAGAGGTGGCAATATTTAGAAAAAAATACCACAATACATACAAATTTACGTACAAAATGCTTCTATACAAAATCGGTATATTTCAACGAAATGCAGCCGCACAGTCCTCTCGTTTCCGGGATATTTGCTGTTTTTGTGACACTTTCCATAAAAGTAAACCACAAACATTGATAACAAATTTGGGTTTTCAACGAAACTCTTTTGTGTTGTTACTGGAGAAATTTTGAGTCAATGTGTGGCAATCTAGTATAAAAGGTGACCTCGGTCGGATTTGCAATCATCAATTGCTCTCACATCTTTCAGCTACAAAAACGCAACCACATTTCGAATCCAGCATTTCTACAGTTTTTGGGGTATTGTCTCAACTTAAATTTTAAAAAAATTGAAAATATATTCGCATAATTTCAAATATTAATGTAGCAAAATTATACAGGATTTTTTCGAAGAAGATAAATTTTCAAGATGAAGCCTACAACTTTGATTTTTCTCGCTCTCTGCGTCTTGGCCCTCGGAGCCTTCGTTGAGGAAGCGACTGCTGCCCCTCAATTTGGAATTAATTGGGGCCAAGTTGACTGGAAATGCACGGCCTCGTGCACCTTTTGGAATGCGTGCTTCGTTCGAAACGGATTTGACGCTAGCAAGTGTCCTCCTTCACCGGCGGGTTGTGACTGTTCCAGATTTGCCTAATTTGAAATCGGCTCCTTTGTTTCAAACTTAATTTTTAAACTTTTATTTAATGATTTATAATAGTTTTTGTCGAATAGATTTAATGCATAAATTAAATCAATAAATCAACCGAAATTTAATTTTATTTAGCTTGTCAGTGTTGAAAATAATTGGAGATGGAAAATGACACTGATTTTTACAATGCATCGCATTTTGGGCAATGTTTATCGGATAATTACATGTTTTTAAGGACCTTGAGGATACTCTGGAACGACACTCGGGGTGCTCACGTCCCCATGTCCACCCGCTGGATTGCCGGTGGTTCCAGTCACCGGCACTGTTGGCGGAGCCGGAGTTGAGTGTTGACCTGGTGAGGCTGCATTTGATGGAGTTGATGCCCCCGCCCCACCTCCATTCGGTGGTGGAATGCCCTGCGTCAAAAGTAATTTGAGACGTTATTAAGTTATTTTGTGTTTTAGTTTTGAAACGTGATTGACTATTGAAAATATAACTTACAGGAGGATACTGTGGATGCGCTGCTGTTTGGATGGCAACAAATACCAAACCAATTGTTATTATGAGTACGTTGAAATAAATTCCCATTCTCACTGAATTTGTACTTCAAAATTCGTTGGCATTAGTAAAATATTTACAGCTTCAATCGCTGGCAACCAGTCTGGTAGTGGCAAGTTTGTGATCAATTTTCATGCGTTATTGAGGTAGGCAGGTTGTCCATCACTTAAATAGTTTCCTAAATAAGGCATTGACCTAATTTAGTTGTGTGCATGTGCAAACAGATTGCCAGCGTCTGTCTGAAATTGTAGCTTGTAATGATTGTTGCATTGTGGAATGATTGCGAAAATGCGAATAATAATGAAAAGCTTTTATAGCTTTCCACTGTGCAACAAGTTGTCTGCAATGAGATCTCGTATGATGATTCTCACATTACAAACATGTGTGCTAATTTCAACATTAAAATTATTTAGTTTATTACAAGCTGTTAACGACAACAATGAGAATTTGTTACTTTTATGGTTTTTGGAACATTTTGTAGAAGAAAATTTTGTACAAAGTGTGTTGACTTTCAATATTATCGCTGGAATTCTGAGGAGGATATATTTGCAATAAAAGTGTCGCTTCGTTCACCCCGGAACATATCCTCCGTATGAAGGAGTGGTTACATCTGAAGGACTAGTCCGATACTGCTCATGGTCACCGCCACCGCCTCCAGGACCTGCAGGCACGGATCCGGCATTTGGTGGCACTGTCGCTTGAGGAGGCTGTGTGACCCCCTGTTGAAAAAAATATGACATTTTTGTCTTAAGTGGCATAATACCTAATACAAAATTAGTTTTAACTTGTTAGCTTACCCCTTGGTCCTGTGGCGTGGATGACACTAAAATCACCAATGTTGCCACAATTGTGACAGTAGTTGTCAGTAGCAATAAATTGGTAATTTCAAGTGAAGAAAATCAGTAGCTCGCTGGTATTCAATCTTCAATATCAACTTTTTATATAAGCGCCTTGTAGGAATGCCTCCTTATTTTTACTTGGGAGCAAGTGAATAGACTTGTTTGTGTCAAGATGGGTACCTAAATGCGAATTTACATTTAAGTAAATTCTTTTGCTTCACTTATAAATACACTTCTGGCCTCGTGAAGTCATTTAACCTGGAAATATCATTCAACAATCTGTGCTATTTGAGATTAGTTGCTCCAGTTCAATGTGTTTTTAGGAAGGATTTCAAGTTGTACTTTCAACCGCATGTAATACAGTAACTCTGGCACAGGGCCGTAAATGCATTTCAGCAAACACTGAGCACAAATAAATCTCACAAAATCGACATTAAGTCCCAAACAAGTTTCACTTTGACAGGATAACTAACGTTGGGCCCAATCGGAAAGTTTCCGAAATAATTGAGTTAAATGATTTGACCTGAACCCATATACTTGAAATTCCTCACAAGCCGGCAGTACGAGTTTAATGTGGTTTCCAAGATCTGAGTAAACGAGTATGGAGATACTTCATAAATAACTGCATTCGATTTATATGTCAATTTAGCGAGACTAGACTAAAGAATCTGGTCACATATTGAATACCTCTCTTCTAATCAATTTAAGTTTAAGAAGATGTAATCGATTTTGCCAGTACTTTATGTTCAGAATATATGCGGAAAACTCCCTGGTTTGCCACTTGATGAAATTGTCGTAAATAATTGTGTACTATTGATTTTGTAATGCTCAGCTCAAGTTTATTTGTTCAAATTTGACTAGGCATGAATAGTTGTCCAATCCACGTTTGTATAATTTAAGTTACATAAGATTCAAAATAATAAATAAGCCGCCTACCATCTACAAAGAAAAGAAGTAGAGGAAAACAATAAATTAGGTAAATCAGAATAAATTAAGGCTCCAAAAGGGACCTCTCATAGTTTCACTCCAGTTTATCTGCCATATGGTGGCAGAGTTGGTTGAGTGGGTTGGGTCGGCTGGGTCATGTCTGATGGCCGAGTGGGCTCGGTTGGGTTGGACGGTTGGGTCATGTCAGCTGGGCGGGTAGGTTGGGTTGGCTGGGTGGGTGCGGAGGGTTGTGTCATGTCAGAGGGTTGAGTTGGTTGAGTGGGTTGGGTCGGCTGGGTCATGTCAGAGGGTTGTGTGGGCTGAGTTGGGTTGGTCGGTTGGGTCATGTCAGCTGGGCGGGTTGGCTGGGTTGGTTGAGTTGGGCCAGTGGGCTGCGTCATGTCAGATGGTTGTGTGGGCTGGGTAGGGTTGGTCGGTTGGGTCATGTCTGTTGGTTGTGTGGGCTGAGTTGGGTTGGACGGTTGGGTCATGTCGGATGGGCGGGTAGGTTCCGTTGGAGCGGTTGGGATTGTTGGATTTGGGTTAGCGGTGGTTGGGGCTGGCTCTCCTCCCTCCTGTAAAAATTTTAGTAAAACCGTGTTTAGTATTGGATTTTGGGAAGTTGGTATGAGTTTTGATAATCAGGGCTCACCTCTTGTGGGAAAGGTGCGGCATGAGCCAACAGAAGCATGGCGGAGAGCGCCACAGCAATGAGGTAGACTTTGGCCATCTGGATTTTGGAAATCCGGAGATTTATAAAAACCGTAAACTATCTGTGAAGAAACTTCTTTGGAAATTGTGCTTCTGCTGTAGAAGAGGAGAAAATGAAACTGATGCCAAACTCAAAGATCTTTTCAGCTTTTATAGTGAAAATGATGCTACTAACTAAATACGTCTTTAAATCATGTTTTCATCAATTTCTTCACAAAGAATTGGTGTGACCCGATTGCATCATTCAGTGTCAGTGGGAACGCATGAAGAGGACACAATTAGAGTATTGTTCGCAAATCAGACGACTGAATGAATGAAAATCCCTAATAAACTCACCCAATATTACGTAGTGTATGGTATGGTTATACTGATGCTAAATGTTGCCCAGATTTTGTTTTGTGTGTAGCATATTATTTGTTTAATTTTTTCCAGTGTATTTAAGAGAGTAAGACAAGAAATGTATTTCAACACAATCCTCATGCAAAACGTGACATTTGGTGTAACCCCATTGCCGTATTTTTCGTTCTTTAAAAATTATTTTCGTTTTTTTTTCATCATGGCTTCTTCATGTCATAAAGGAAGCGCAGCAACGCGTGTTATTATTCGTTGCAAGTAGAACGGAGTCAAGGTTGAATGTCTGATACCACTGCGGTATTTTACCACCAAACTCATTTCTGCAAGCAATTCAACAGTCATCTTCTGAAAAAATTAGAACATGTTTTGAAAAGCTCGGTTGATTCCTTCGTAAATTAAATTTTCCCTTATTTAATTGTCTTAAAATATTACTACAAGCCTTTCACTGGCTCCAATAAAATGGTTATACAATTGAAATATGCTTGTCTATGGAAATTGAAAATTTTGTTACTAAAAAGTCACAGACATTACCTACACAAGTTTGATATTCAAAACTGGTTTTTCTATTTTCAGAATTCCGCATACATAGCGTCAGTCTTTCAATGCCAACATGTAGAAAGTGGCTGGAAATATTTAATCCAAAAAAATGTTAAGCGAGCGCGCTTACAAAGCATTGGGCACCTTAATCCCAATCCTCTCGATCTTCGGATTTGTTCCCGTGACTTGGAGTCATACCTCGAAAATTATCCTCTGTGACTCCAGAGCTCTGAGAATATTCCGATTTTACGCCCTGCTAACTTGTTGCCTCGCCGTATTTCAGAGTTTCCAATGCGTCCGATTTCAGCAGAGGGGGAACTACGACCAATTCATTTTGGTTTACATTATGCTCTTCATTTCCCTCGAAGTACTGCAGGTATACTACATCTGCGGATTGAGGGAAAGTGAGATCATTGCGACGGTGAATGCGAACCTCATTTACCTTCGATATGTGCATAGTAAGAAACAAAAATATTTCAACGTAGATTTAAGCTCCGTTGAAAATTTCATGCAAACTGTACTATCGCTCATTTATTTGCAAAATGTGTTTTTCCATTTTTCACCATCGTGCGATGAATCCCGAGATACAAATTACTTCTGAAAAGTATTGCCTTCGTTTGTCTAAAAATATAATCACAATATGCTTTTTAAATAAAAATTCAAAATCACGTTTTGAAAATCAACTTAAAATTCAAAAGTACATTCTGCATTTCAGTAAAAAAGCATTCTGCACAACAATCAAAAATCACACTGCACTAAACCGACTTAAAATTCAATTAGCACATTCTGGAAAAAAACTAGCGATACATGATTTTCCTCTCTTTCAGCCACATACATGCCACGCTACGATCGAAACAACAGTCGTCTCTCCAAACTCCTCGATTTTGGCCTTGCAATAATTGGAGCTGGTTGTCTTGGAGGTTTCACACTCACTCTTCTATTCTGGGCGTTAGTCCCTCACACACCGGTCAGCATCGGTATTTTAGTTCCTCCAACCAGCCATTGGGTGGTGAAGCTAATCTTTTGCTTTTCAATTCCGGCATATGTGACTTTCGCCAACGGATCCGTTTTAGTGATGACATTTGTCACGTTTTACTTATACGGAGCATTTGTCGTGCCACTCATCCTTCTCGAATATCGACTTGGAAGACAAAAATACAGAACTCTACCTGAGCTCCGGACTTCGGAAAAATTAATGGTGGAGTATCGCTCCGTCCAGGTTCTCCAACAAATGGTGAATCACATGTTTGGAGTATTTCTACTGCCAACTCAAGTTGGAGTCACAAAGCTCATTATTTTCTCCACTTTCACCGTCCTCAAACTGAGTCACAAGATGCATCTATCGTCTATTGCTATGGTTACCTGCTTTTCTGTGATGGCATTCCTTTTTTGGGTTTTGTTTCTGATGATGGGAGGCTACTTGCATTTATACGGGAAGAAAATATTGGAGTCTTGGAAATATCATGAGTGGTCCTCGAAAAGAGAAAAGAGTCTCATGTCAAAGTACCGAAAGTCCTGTGTGCCGCTTAGAATTAGCTACGAGAATGCATACGTGATTCGAAGGTTGTCCGTTCTGAAATTTCTGAGGGGGACTTCCAGAGGGATTTTTAGAATGATGTTGACACTAAACCATTTTAAATCGGCGTAGGTAAAAAGCTAATCGTGTAATATCAAAACTTTTCAGCAGAAAATAAAGTTAGTAAAGGATAAATGTTTTTCAGCACTCAATGTTATACTAGTTGCAATTGCACGAAATTGCATATCCAAAACTTCCTATTACATTAAAATGTTCCAATCTTGTACGTTTACAAATAATCACCCAAAAGGCAGACACCGGTCGACAATTACTTAACGAGAAATACCGGTTGACAATCACTTAACGACGGATACCGGTAGACAATAATTTAACGACAAATAAAAATTAAATATCACTTGACAACAAATACCGGTCGACAATCACTTAACCAAAAATTTGGGTACACGTGCAATCGCAATCGAGTAAAACTTACCGGAAAACTTACCATGTACAAGGTAACCAATGAGCTGCTTGTTTGCGGCGTGAGTTTTGTATAAACTTAAAAATTATATTGACAGTACAACTCGAATCACAAATTTCATAGATTGTTTTATCTATATCAAATTTATACTCACCTAAGCAAAGTTTTTTAATAAAAATGTGACAATATGTAGACTTATTTACTACGTGATATGAATCTTATTAGCAAAGCACTCGTAAATACTTTACATATGGCTGACGAAGGAGCTAAAGCTGGTGACAATTAAGGAAAATGACAGTACAATATATTCATCGTTTTGTTGACATACATTTTTTTAAAACAAAAACTATCCATTTTATACCTCACGCATCTACACTGTGTGCGTGTGCCCGCGGTGAATTCTGTGTGAGGGTTAGATCTACAGCATCAGTACCGCGCGGTTCAGATTTTGCAAAAAATGTCCAACCAGCTTTTCGGCATTTTCATAGTGGCCATTCAGACGATCAATACGGCCCTCAAGTAGGGAGGGAGTGTTGATGGCGAAGTTTCGCAAGTCTTGTCGGCCCTTAAGAGTGAGTTAATACGAGAGCACGTATGTGATTCGAAGGTTGTCCTTTTTGAAGTTTCTGAATGGAATTTCAAGGGGGATTTTTAGAATGATTTTGACCCTGAAATAGGAACTAATAATAAGTAAAAATCACCAATATGGAGAATCATGCTACGACCTTTTATGAAGTCGAGGTATAAGTATGAAATTCATGGAATTCATTTTTTTCACAACGTACAACATTGCTTAGCAGAAAAATAGTTTTTTTAAGTAATGAAAAAAAATCGAAAAAATTGATGTTGATGATAATTAACATTCATTTCAATCAAGTCCACAATTGGAATGGTGCCTAGGTAATTGAAAATCAAAATCAAATTTACCGTTTTAATTTAAACTCTGCTGTTACATAGCTGCAGCATAACCAATCTAAATTTTCCACTGGAAGGTTGCTCTTATACGACTTCTGTCGGATTCAGCAGGTGAACAGTTATTGGATTAGAGTAGTAAAAGTAGAATCCAGACTAGTGACTGCAATTAAGTGGATGCACCTACGAAACAAGGTTGCAACTAAATTGAAAATTTCACTGCAACTAAATTGAAGGATTTAGTAATAAACTCGAAATTGCTTGAAATCTATTTTGCCGACCAATTCCAGCCAACAATTGGTTTGCATCAATGACGTCTCGATGCACTTGTCCCATAAAACTTATTTCCCATCTGACAGCAATAGGGTGCACATTTAGTCTGGAAAATTTTCATTGTACAATCTTTCTTACTTTTGATATCCCACACAATGTTAGGTGACCGCGTTAACAATTCCTTGGGCACCTTCATCCCTATCCTCGGCTATTTTGGATTTATACCCGTAAGTTGGAGCCCCGAGTCAAAGATTCTTCTCCGTGACTCCAGGGCGCTTCACGTATTCCGATTAAATGCCTTGGCAACTTTATGCGTCGCCGTATTTCAGGGATTTCAATGCCTCCGACTAGTCCGACTGCAGCAAATGGGGAATTACGACGACTTCATTCTCGTTTACGTGATGTTCTTCATTTCCCTCGAAATCTTGCAGTTGTACTTCATCTGTGGGGCGCGGGAAAGTGATGTCATTGCGACGGTCAACGCGAATCTCGACTACATCCGTTACATGCATAGGCTCTCAAGGCACGATGTGTCCAAATAGGCAAATCATGAAAAATGTCAGTGCCAAATACATAACTGAAATCAGTAAAAAAAACCCCTAATGGACAAATCATCGTCAATGGATTCTAATTTTGGCCCCCTTATGATTCTGGCATTGACAATGTTTCTATGATTCTTCTGTTTGGACACCTCGTGTCAGGATGTAGTAAAGGAATTTTAAAAAACATCTGAAGATTTAGTTTTGCCAAAGAACTAGCAATACTTTTTATTTTAATGTTCGTACATGCCTCTCTATGACCGGAACAACAGTTGGAGCCCTAGTTGGAGCAGGTTGTTTCGGAGGTTTCCTTCTCACTTTTGTAGATTCATGAGTGGTCCTCGAAGCAAGAAAGCAGTCTTATGTCAAAGTATCGAAAGTCCTGTTTGCCGCTAAGAATTAGCTACGAGAATGCGTATGTTATTCAAAGGTTGTCGGTTATGAAGTTTCTGAGAGGAATTGCCAGAGGGATATTTAGAACGATTTTGACACTAAGGTAGAGTCTGGCAGAGGAAAAGTGTGCAAAAAATCGACTAACTAATTTTTTATCCATATGCAATTTTCACTCTTGTCATCGATTTTTGTTACAATTAAGCACTGAAAGTAACTGAAAACAAAAAATAGAAAGTTGTACAATGTGTTATGAAACTGATATTGAATCATTTTACGTTGATCCACTCGATTTAATTACTATTAAAATTCTATTAGAGAACAGAGTTAGCCAGAAATAATACGTATATCAGTAAACATTGCTGCTCATCTATGAAATGGAATAGGTAGTAATGAAAATCTACAGTGTGATCAACAATTATAAGGCAGGTCTGCGTTGAACACAAAATTGGAATTTTCTCACAAACAAATGGATGAAAGTTGGAACCAATTTTATGTCGTGATGCTCGAATTGCCCTTTAGACACCAGGATAGTTT
>JAHZMW010002152.1:0-25541 GCA_027743745.1 Alloscopus bannaensis | reverse complement strand
GTCAAAATAGCTAACTTCTACCCTAACCACGCATGGGTCCATAAGAAATCGATTTAAAACGGCGCGACAAGAAACTTTGCCGAGCCGGTTTTCCACACTGTTGCCAAGTCAAGCTAAACAGTTTAGCAGTTACACTTGATTCTTCCTTTATGCGACGCTGTGAACCAGATCAAGTTCAGCACAGTCAAAGGAGTAAAGCGAGCGGTTGGAGTTGTCTACAACCGCCATGGTCTCACGAGTACCGCAACCGCAAGCAAAGAGGTTATTCTGAGCGCCGGCACAATTGGCTCTGCAAAACTGCTCCTTCTGTCTGGCGTTGGCCCTAAAGCTGATCTTCAACAATTAAACGTGAGTCAATGATGCTATAGTGGTAAGTATGTACGGATATGATTTGAACGAAAACACAATTGTTTATTTACAGATCCCTCTTGTAGCGGATCTTCCCGTTGGTCAAAATCTACAAGATCACACATACACAATTGTTGGTCCCTTTTTGAAATCCCCATCCCTGAACCCCAACCGAGACATCACGGCTCAGGCAGCAGTGCAGTTTCTTCTCGGTGAAAATGGTAAGTACGAGCACGTAAAGCACGTTCTCGTCATCCGCGGACCGCGGTTGTCACTTTAATGATTGCATACCACATGTGTGGTTAAAATGGGTGGATTCATGTATAGCATTTTGCTTTGTGTGCCTCATTTTGTAGGTCCTGTGGCAGCTCCTGCCGGACTGGCAGGTCAAGCATTTTTCAAGAGTACAAATGCTGTGTAAGTAAATTCTGTACAATTACACGGCAAGGTTCGAGTAGAAAGGGATTTAAGTATTAATTTGCGCACTGTTCGTACAGTCCTCCATACCCTAACCTACAAGTGATTCAGTTTGCCATTTCCATATATCCCGAATTGCCACGGGATTTCAACAAGATCTTTGGTATCAGAGAAGACGTTCTCACATACTGGTTTGATGGTTACCAAAATAACAATGATGCCAGATTCCTGATTCTATCGCTTGGTCGACCAAAGTCTGTCGGCGCACTCACTTTGGCGTCTAAAAATCCCGACGATAACCCTAATATTAACCCCAATTATCTCGCTGTACCTGATGATGTAGATGCCCTGCTTGAAGGTAAGTTATGGAAGTACTACTAAATAGGCGATTGTGGTGTGTTAAAAATGAGCTTTTGTGCTTAGGCTTCAAGAAAGTTGTAGACTTGTATGAAACTACAGCAGCGTTGAATGCTACGATTTTCCCTAAGCCCGTCCCTGGTTGTGAAGGGTTTAAATTCAAAAGCGATAACTACTACAGGTGCGTTATCTCACACTTCTCGGGCTCCTTTTATCACCATGTTGGAACGTGCTCCTTGGGAAAAGTCGTCGACAACAAGCTAAAGTGAGACAGCATTTGTAATATCCGGCCTATCATTTTTAACTACTAATTTTACTTACCTATTCGTGTTTGGTCAGTGTCAAATATTACGAATTTTAAAGACAAAATACATGTGACGTGTCTGTATATTAACGTTTAGGGTCATTGGAATTAACGGACTTCGCGTTATCGACGCCTCCATCATACCTCGATCACCTAATGCCAACACACAAGCTGCTACCATAATGATTGGTGAAAAGGGTTCGGATCTAGTCATCCACGATAATATGTTGAAGGTAAGTGTCACTGAAGTAAAGGAGGAGGAGGAGTGTTAAGTTTGTATGGTCGGCCAAACTGTGACACTGCGTTTTTTAATTAATTCCTTTAATAGAAAGAGATATGCAGAATGAGCAAGCCACGACCTTTCTGGAAATTATGCCAGTATACGTACCCATTAGACACGCGATTACATAGACTAGATGATGCTTTGTCACCTTCAGTTCAGGTTTCAGGTGCGTGAAAGTTCGAGTCAAGGTTAGGTGAGTCACCTACATATTCAATTACATGACATAACACCGGTTTGATAGTCCAGAGAGGTCTATCTATACCCTTCAAGTAGACTATACACTTTAATTAAACTGTATTAGAATTCGATAATAAATACACTTTACGATATCAAACTACCCTACATTTGACTCATTTAGATAGAATAGTTACATTCTCAGATCAGTTATCTAGGGAATGAGCTATACGTTTTAGTAGAACTAGTTGCAATCTTTCCTTCATCGGGAGAACTTTCAAATCTTTGTGTGGAAGAAGATTTCCTAGATAAAGTGTTCACCTCCTCTCCTTTATTGGGATTAGTCGGAGGCGCCGGTTTCGGCTCGTTCGGCATTTTAAATCCGAGGAGCTTGGCCGTGTCATCAGCCGACCTTTCTCCAGCACCCTTGTACTCGTCTGAAATTCGATGGTACTCACGAGTTCCCTGCAGATATAACATGTACGACCTCCCCGTTTGCATCAAGTTCATCCTGACTTCTTCTGCCTGTGACGGGGGGTAGCCCTTACAACTGCGACAAAGTCCGATAATATGCTTCCACACCTGGGTTTCATACACATGCTTCTGAGGGTCGTTGACCACAGGTCGAAGTTCACGGTAGAGTGTTCGCAAAATCGTTAGGCCTTCTCTACTTCCCATGATTGTGGGAATGGAATCGAGATACACTCTAAAATTTAAAAAAAAAACTTAATGTAATTAATGACCCAGTGTGATTGTGCTACAATCAATTAAATGTCGTATGAGTACAGTGTTCAATTATTATTAATTATCATAAAGAGCGCTCCCAATTGTAATATGTAGGACTTACTTTAAAGGACTTTCGGGGATTACTATATGTTTTTCGTCGATTGACGAACTTTAGGATTACTCGTCACGGCTTACAATATAATTCTCTTAAAAATGGCAGCACTTACTAAAGAAAGGATCTTCTAGGGTTTCCTCCAGCTTCGTTAACGTTTAAAAAT
This sequence comes from Alloscopus bannaensis, assembly GCA_027743745.1. Taxonomy (NCBI): domain Eukaryota; kingdom Metazoa; phylum Arthropoda; class Collembola; order Entomobryomorpha; family Entomobryidae; genus Alloscopus; species Alloscopus bannaensis. The sequence continues at coordinate 22,654 of JAHZMW010002152.1, read as the reverse complement.
CTAAACTTTAATTAATCTTCGTGATTTTAACTTGTCACAGCTCTTCTCTTTGAGGAAAATGTTTTTCTGTTGTGTGCGAGTGCATTTGGATTTCAATTTAGATAAACATAACTATCATGCATAGCAGACTGTTTCGCGGTGGTGTTCAACTTGCCCCAATTGTAAATACAGTAATAGGGTCGACACTCTATGGCAAATTTGTAGCTCATGTATGTCCATTATGAAGGAACGAGTGTTCATCTCTGCAGCACATCAAGTTTGTGAAGCGCGTATTTCCGAATTGCAGTGTGTGCGGCGTGTTAGCTTATGTGCACTCAATTCTTCCCATAGCATTCAGATTGGCATCTCGTCTTTTGGATTCTTCAGGCTTTTGCTCGTCTTGTCACTCGCCGAAGATTGGAACTGTTTTATTTTGTTGGAAAAAGGTTAAAATTAACCAGTACTCAACATGGCTGACGTAAGTAAATTATAAAGATCAATGTTATTTTATTGCGTTTTCAAATTTGTCGAATTTGTAAATTTGGAGTGATAAAAGGATCGAACCCTATTGTGGGAAATTGACATGAAGCTCAGTGAGGATGATGGTGATGAATGTGTGTTGGTAAATATGTACGAGAAATATATGTATGAATATTAATTGTGATTTAATTGTTTGTTTGTAGGATGAGGCATTAAAGAAGAAGAGGACATTCAGGAAGTTCACCTACAGAGGTGTTGACCTGGATCAGCTGCTTGACATGAACATGTAAGTACAATTTGTAATCTGCTGTCAACCGTGTGAACAATGCGGTTTTTTTAGCACAATCGTATTAATGTAATTGGTCGGTTGATTGTGTTTAAGATGTGATTTTTTTGAAATGATAGGAAGCAGTTCACTGAGCTGGTTCATGCTCGTGCTCGCAGGCGTTTCAACAGAGGACTTAAGAGGAAAAATCTGGCACTCTTGAAGAAGCTTAGGAAGGTGTGTATTTACAACAGCTAGATATTATCGGATTGTTGACCACTGGTTTAATATTAGTTGTATCAGCGTCTTTTCAATGCTGCTTACTAACGGGATTTACACATTTAATTGAATATTGATTACTGTGGCAGTGTTTTATATTGACAATAATTTTTTAAAGCAAGTTTCATTGTTGTATTCTTCGTACTAAAGTATACATTGGCGTATTTCTGTTTAGCCGGAAATGGTCGGTCACTACCTCGGAGAATTCAGTGTGACATACAAACCTGTTAAGCACGGTAGGCCAGGTATTGGTGCAACGCACTCTTCTCGTTTTATCCCACTTAAGTAAGAAGATGTACCACATGCTCCGTGTGTTTTTCATATAATAAAGAAAATATACAGAAGCTACCACTTCAAATTTGTTAATCTATTTGATTCACATGAACTATGCATTTATATTTCAAAGGATTGTGTTGTTGGAACTTGTTAAAAATCATGTTTGTTATTTGAAAATGAAGAACCATCCGAACGGTTTCCGTTTCATTCAGCAGATTAGTTTGTCTGGGTATCTATGGATGAAACTGAATGTTACAGTTACACAATGATATTCCATGTAAATCCGTGATTTTCTTAGCAAAATAGTTTCATAGTCCGGAAGGTTTTATTCAAGAATCAATTTATCACTGACTGGATAAAAGTATTTTGTATGTCGTGTTTAACTAGTATGAATAGAATTGGAATAATTAAGGGTGCATACTAGTCAAGTAATCAATTTGTGACAACAATAATGTCACAGGCACGAAAAAGTCTGGCTGGTAATCGGTTTATTGGAGGTGGACCACCAGACAGTCTCGCTGGCAGAAGTCTTGGCCATGGATCTTATTCAACATGGGTACATGGGCAAGAGTACAGCCATTTCGACACCTACGACCCGGTGGAGGACGCACTTCATGCAGAGGAAATGATGTCAAAAAGACGAAAGCTCAAGTTTCGTGAACTGTTTCGATATGCTACTTCCACCGATTGGACATTCATGGCTTTAGGAGTAATTTTAGCTTTGTTAGGCAGTACAATTACACCGTGGCTGTACTTTTGGTAATTTAAAGGAAAATAATTTTTATTAATACCACACACGTTTTATGTAATTGTACAAGTTCACGCGTTGCGTGTACAGGTCAGGAATGACTTTGCATGATGTCGTGGTCTATGAAAGGTGTCACCCGTAAGTTTTTTTTAAATAGTCGGTTTAATATTGCGGTATAACTAAGCTTTTAAAGAACTATTCGTTGATCCAGACACTTTTTCGTTGTAACTTTAAAAGTACCAAAGATTTAGAAACAGGAATGTGTAGTGTACCGGGTTACTGTGAACACACCCTACCCGAGGTCGGTGCACGTTTTGCAAGACATATTTTCTTTGCTTGGGTGCTGTTTATCGCGGCACAGGTCCTGTACAACGCTTGTTTCACTATTGCTGCTGACCGACAAGTAATAGCGAGATCCATATTTCACCAAACCCGTCTTAACTTACATTGAGTCATTCAAGCAATGTTACATATTGTAAGCAAAAGCCACTGTGAACTTTTCAGACGAAGAAGATACGAAATGCATACTTTCAAAGCACTGTTCGAAAAGACATGGCCTGGTTTGACCTATGTACGGATCGGGACTTTGCAAAGGCCATGACCGAAGAGGTGACCCACATTCGCTTGGGCATTGGCGACGTCATTCCCACCCTTATCAACTTGACTTCCACAGTGATAGCGATGATTGTGGTTGTCTTCTGCCTGAACCACAAGGTTGCCTTCACTTTCCTCGGTTTCGTGCCCGTGAGCTTGATCATGGTATACATTGGGAACTGGGCGGAAACGAGGAGGTCTCATGTTGCCGACGACAGATTTCAAATTGCTCACATGACTGCTAGGGATGACTTGGTGAACATCAAGATCATCAAGATGTATGAAGGGGAGAACGTCCAGTCGGAGCGATTTGCTCGGGCACTCGACAGCCATGGGGAGAGAGCTGAGACGAAGTGGATGTTCATCGCGGCAATTAGCTCTGGAACGGTATGGCTCGTCCTCAACATTGCCACAGCACTCATATTTTGGGTTGGAGGTGGCGTCTATGAGACCAACGAACAGTTTTGTGCCAGCCCTGCCACACTCTACAGGAACAGTTTCTTTAAGAAAAAGTATCTGGATACGGTGGAAGGATTTAATGTCCCTGATGGGCCCGGTGAAATGCTGCTCGTACGTTCAACACGTTTAGATATTTATCGAATTAATGTGGACATGATCGGGATTAGCATGACTATAGTATCGGGTTCCTGCGGGGCACCATGAGATTTCCTCCATTCGTTTCCTTCCCGATCAAATTAACAAATATTATTAGTTTATTCATAATATCTAATTTACACTATGTATAATTATGTAACCTGCAGGTGTACTTTGGTCTCATGTTTATAACTGTGCATTCTATGGACGTACCCAGCCTGTTGACATTGATAAAAATTGCGAAGCAAAATGCGTCTTCCGTATTCTTTGTTATCGACTGGTGCGCAGAATATTATCTCGGACAAGCGTCTACTTATATACGTACTTTTGTTTGTGAAAGTTATACATTCAAATTGTTAAGAGTGCTAATTAAATGATTTCACAGGAAGAGTCGAATAGACAATTTTTCTACCGAAGGAAAAATTCCTAAGCATAGTGCAATTGGAAGGTTGGACTTTGAGCAGGTTACCTTTAGGTATCCAAAAAAGCCCCATGAACAGGTTTTGTCTCTCGAGGCGCTTACAATTTTCAGTGGACAATTTGTTGGTACTTTAAGCATATTTATAATAGTATGTTTAAATATGCATATATAAAAATTAAATTAGGATATTCTTTCTTTGACATAGTCTTTGCCGGTCCAGCACGTAGTGGAAAGGGTACAATTTTGAAGCTCATTCCACGACTTTACGATGTTTGCAGCGGCTATGTAATTTGTAGAAGGATCAGTATAATTGTTCCTGTGTTAATGATTAAATTCATGATAAGTATGATGGCTTGCATATTATGACTGCTTCAGATAACATTGGATGCTATAAATCTTCAAAACTACAACTTGAGCTGGCTTCGTCAACAAATCTTTTTGCTCACCGAAGAACCCACCATCTTCACCGGGACGATTTCCGAGAATTTACTGTTCGGGAAATTATCCGCAAGCCAAGCCGAGGTTGTTCGAGCCTGCGAACTCGCAAATGTTCACGATGCGATTCAAGCTCTTCCCAACGGTTACAATACCGTAATCAGCAGCAAGGAGTCGGAGGATGGTCTCACCAGGAACGAGAAGCGCCAGATTTGCCTGGCTCGAGGTTATCTTCACAAATCCCGAGTCATCCTCCTCGATAACCCAATCAAGAACGAGGACGACCCAATGGAGTCTTTGCTCCTCAAGTATGTCAACTCTGTTCGAGAAACGGCTACCGTCATCATGGCTTCAACGTATGTGAACGGGCTGAGCAAACGGGCGGATTGCATTTACTACATGGAAAACGGAAAGATTCTCGAACACGGCAACCACATTCAATTGATTCAGGCAAAAGGGAAGTATTATAGCCGCCTCGAGGAGACCATTAACTGTAGTTTGGAGTCCAAGAAACAGTTTGACTCTCAACTCAAAGCGTATAAAGTTAATCAACTTTTGCAAAGAAAGAAGAGCAGTGAACTGAGTGGAGCAGTACCATCAACCGCTCAGCGTCACTCTGATCGGTCTAGTGGCGGAGTTGTGGGTGGAACAGAAACCAGACACTCTGAAGAGTCGTCCAAGGAATCGCGAATGGAGTCGTGGGGATTCTTGGATAATTTCTTAAATCTTCTGCATATTGGAGGGAGCTACAGTTCTCAGCGGAGTCAGACTTCGAAGAGGTCATCACTTGTGAAACCTACTTCTATCTCTTCTGCAGATTATGTTCAGCTAACAGGGATTCAGAGCCAGGCCTCACTGGAAAATTTGGATCGCGCTGAGAGGGTGCCAAAACTATCCTCAAAGACGGATATTGAGAAGCAAGCAAGTGAAAATGACGTGTCCCAGCCTCATCAGGAAAAGGGTCCTGCTGATATGCAGCTTATCGTGCAGCAGCATGAGCAGGCAATGAAAGCTGCTGGTCTGGAGGAAGCTTATGCAATGGTATACTACATTAATTAGTAAAAAATGTTCACAACGCATTTTCCAAAAATAGTTTAATTGTCAGTGAATATTTTACTTTGCAGCATCGCTTTTCAGTGGAGAGTGGAAGACATTCCCTTGACAGATATATGCACCACGGCTTTGGTTTAATGGGTTTCCAACGAATGAACTTTTCCCGTCCTATGTCTACCATTTCAAGTATAACTCAAGTGGACTAGTGTTCATGCATTCGGATAGTTGTATTGGTAATGTCGGTCATCATTGAAGAAAACGGAATATTCATTTATAGATCAATTACAGAAGCATCACCACGCCCTGGTCACAAAATTTTTGCCACGGCATAGCACGCAAGGTCACACTAAAGTCGGACCACTTGGACATAAAGTCTCCTCATACAAATCTTTCTGGATGAGCCTGTTCAATCGAAAGACACCTTCGAAAACCAAGCACACAAAAGGATCTCCTTTCGTGGGGCATTCAAAGTCCGAACGCCTCGAACAAAAACGGCAAAGTGTCGTCAGATTCAGTTTGCATCAAGAAGCTCCTCATACTGGGTCCTCCCACAAAATACACAAAAAGTCGTTATCCACCAAACATTCTCCTAGTAAAGTCTTTGCTTTCGGGGATTTAAACTCTGAAACAACGCCGCAATCAGAACAACCTGCGGAGATATCTGGTAGTATGAAGGATGTGGTGAAGTCCATGTCGCAAGACATGACGGGTAGTGGCAGTGCGTTATTGAATGAAAATATTGAGATTAACACGACGGAATTACAGTCTAGTGAAATGGATGAATTTTTGGCGGAGTATGACGAAGGGATTTATTCAACGGCAAGACCACTAAAAAATATTTATGTATCTATTCAACTTGAGGCTCTTACATGTTCAACAGTGTGAACTTTCTCCTCTGTAATTTATCACAGATTAATAGCAGTGTAACCGGATCATGGGGAGATATTTTTTCTGTATGCAAGCACGACTGGATATTCGTCATACCCGGTGTTCTCGTGTCCATAATTTTGGGGTTGTCTATCCCCGGTCAGACAATTGTCTTGGGATGGTTTTTTCACGGCTTGGGATACGAGTACGAGTCCGAGCCAGAACATCAAACGCACAATCTTAAGCTAATTTTGTACATGTTGGGTATCGGGATGTTGACGGGGGTTGCAGCCTTTCTCCAGGAAGTCTGTTTTTGCATGGCTGGAAAGCGCATGACTCACAACTTGAGGATGCGTTTGTACTCCCACATTCTCACACAGGATTTGACGTGGTTTGATGAGAAAAGTCATGACATTGGAATCCTCACTTATCAACTTTATGCAGACACCACGATAATTCATCATGTATCCAAACATAGTTTTATGTAACATCGGAAATGCACCTATATATAGCATATCTATGCAGTATTAGCTTTATTAGCACGCAGCTTTCACTGCTTTCACTTTCTTAACAGGCACTCCTATTTGTGTATGGGATAATGTTACAAGCTGTGACTACGATTGGAGTGTCGATCGCAATCGCCGTTTTATGGGCAAATCACAACACTCTCCCTTTGACACTGGGCTATGTTGCAGCGATGCCAGTTCTCATTTACATGGTGTACTTTTGTAGTCAACAAGAGTTAACTCGAGCAGTCAGACTGGACAAGAAGTTTGAGTCAACCTGCGATGTAACGCATATATATTTAACTTGTATCGTTAATATCAGAGGTAGGAGCAGTCGTCGTTATCTCTGTTGTATTGTTGTACAGTTTACTCAGGAGTATATCTCTCATATCACAACATGGATGTCGCTTGGAGCAGAACCTAATTTCGTCCAGCGCCATCAACAGAAGCTGGACCGCGAAGGTCGACGTATAACGCTTTCGACTATAGGAATGACCCTTCTGCGGAGCTGTGTTCAAACATCTTGTTGGGTGTTGTACGGCTTGTTCCTTTACTTTGTCCTCAGATACCCTAAAACTGCCTCTAGTCCAACGAGCTCGTTTGGCAATTGGGTGATGGGCTCCCATGATTCACTATTTAGTTACATCATCATGTAAGTATTGTAAGGCAAATGTTTCAGATATAGGTATGCACTTTTTTTTTATTCCCACTGTACACAGATAAAGGTTAAATTTTACAGTACCACTGAACTACTCATTTTTGGAGCTTACCGGATTGGCGACCAAGTCGTCATATTGGGTGACACCGACAACGGGAAGACGGCCGCACATAAAATTAGAAAAATCATGAAAAGTCGCGCGAGAGGAGATTTTTCAGAAGCTAAAGTAAATTGGGAGATGAGAAACCAGTTGAAGGATCTTGTACCCCCAACTGTATCCTTGACCAATGTATGCTACAGCTACCCAGGGACACCGCAACCTCATCGTGGAAGCTTAGATGGGGTAACCCTTTCTATTCCTCCCTGTTCTTATGTTGCAATAGTGGGCCCCCCAAATTCGGGCAAGTCCACCTTATGCAACATCCTCCTGAGAATGCTTGAGCCACAGTCTGGAGTTGTCGAATTCGGCGAAGTAGATTGTTCTCAAATAAGTCCAAAGCTGATGAGAAAGTTCATGGGGTTCGTGGAGTACGACCCGTGCCTCTTCGATTTTTCCATTGAGGACAACATCAAATTCGGCAACTGTAACGGCGACATCCCATCCGACGTCAGTGTGGAGGAAGCTGCAAAAATGGCGATTTGCCACTTTGACATTTTGGGCGTTCCTGGAGACTACAACGCGGATGTCTTCACGATGGATAAAACCGCGCACAACTTTTCTCTAAAGCAGAGAATATCTTACGCTCGGGCCTTTGTGCGGGATCCAAAGATACTCGTGATTGACGACGCTACCAGTTCGATTGACACGGAATCGGATCACAAAATGTTGGAAGTCATAACCAACGTTCGGGAGGATCGAACCTTGGTTGTGTTCTCGCATCAAATAGAGCCAGTTCGTGATGCTGACCTGATTTACGTGTTATGGGAAGGGAAACTCGTGGAATGTGGAACTGATGCGGACTTGCTCAACATGCAAGGCTACTACTATGAAATGTATATGACCCAAAGGGTTCTTGCGGAGACAATGAGAAATAGCCCCACTCAGATGAAAACGATCCGCTACAATATCAAAAATGTGTTGGGCTCGCATAAACTCAATACAGGGGGATCTTCAAAAATTCGAGATATGATAGCTACACAGGGCGCATCTAGTCGACCCTCATCCGTGGCATATGTCAAGTTTCTTGGTGAGAAACTGAGTCGAATCAAGGCCGAGAAAGAGCAGCGAAGAAATGAGCTGGAGCACGAAGTCTCCGAATTGGAAAAAGAACGACAAAGAGAATCCGGTAAATAGGGTGGACGACAAGGTTAACTAAGCTTTTAAGATCTTTTTATACAGTTTTCAAAAGTATGTCATACGACAGAGCTCTGCAAGAACTAATCAATGTAAAATTGGCTTCAATCCATGTGTATCGCAATTGGAAAAATAATTCACAAGAACTGGCGCCCGTATACTCAGATCTCAATTTATTTTATTACATTAGTACTGGCTCCAAATTAATGGAGCATGCAAGAGCTCTATTAGTAGGAGCACTAGTACAAATAGCTCGTTCAAACAAAAAGTCGACACGATTCCATCAACCTGAATGGCTCTGGAGACAATATAAGGTCGCAGATAAGTATTTATCTTCAAAGAAAGAAAATGATCTGCTACTACCGCCGGACTTTTGAATTTATGGTTTTGCTCATTTTATTAGATCAAATTAAATTGGAGAACCTAGAAAGACTGGTGCTGAAGTAGGCATTCATGACTTGAAATGGCCCTTGCATGAATTCTTTGAGAATGGAGTGACTCACAAGGGATCAAAAGAGTGTGACCATTTGTGTATTGTATACTAGGTGATTGATCACAGGTATAATAATAGCCATCGACGAATTTTCTTCACGCCAGCAGTTTCTCACGTTTGTAACGAAATAATCCAAATGTTTGAGGTAGAATCGTTGGTGTTACACCTTCATTTTACTTTAAACCTGTTCCATTTTTCTCCACCTTGGGATTTGGTAGACAGAATAGACAGATCGGAAATTGGGCAGATGCATCAGCGTTGCTGCTGTACTTCAACAGCTGCACATCAAACTCCAGATTTAATTCACACTCTGGGAGGAAGAGAGAGAGACAGAGACAGTGAGGTAAAATGATGGGCTTTAAAACGATATTGCCAGCAATCGTAAAAATGCCTTTCTCTCCCGTCTTCATCCCATTCCAATGGGTATCTATCGTCGTGTTATGGGTGTCTCCTCATCTCGTCGCCAATGGCTTTTCACACAGCAGCACAGCATCGCTGCCCGGAGAAAATGGCATGGATGAAAGTCTAGAAGGTGTACGGGATAAATAGGGATATTATATATACCTGTATCCAAAACCGTTATTGCTTTGCATTCTCTAATGTGCATTTCCAGAGGCATCTTCGACAAAGGAAAGAAAGAACGACATGAATATCTTGAGCCAATCTCCCTTTTAATGTCTCATCTCACTTTTATTTCAAATAGCATTCTTCCCTTGACGTGACTTCAGGATGGGAGGAGATGGGCCGTAAAAACGCTCCACAAAACTACCATTGTTTCCTATTTTTTAAAAGTTAACACTAAATTTTTTATCCTCTTCTCTAAAGGTTTTTAAGAGAAGCGAGAAAAAAGCGAAAAAAAATTCTCCCCCTCTAGTCATAAAGCATATTAAAGGAATTACGAAATTCACTTGACGTGCTGAATCGTTCAAATTTACAGGGAAATAAAGATTACTTGAGTAATATAGTCGCTGTTGCAATTCGTGGTCTTCGTGGTCACTGGCTGGAAGTACACATTTAGTATCGAAAAAAATATTATGAGAGTCCATCCGTGAACAATGTGATTTTCAGATGAAAAAATAGCTTCCAACGTTTTATTTCGAGCAATCTCGTCCATTCCTTTTTTTTCTAAATACAATAATAACACACAGAGCTGCTGACATCACGTAGTGTGCTACGCGAGCTGTAGGTGGTCTCCCTAAATATATCTTCCTTGATTTGCCATGTCTGACAGGGAAAATATACAGTTAAAAAACGAAGCATGATTTGATATTATTCTTTTAGATTGTATGACCATCCATTGGGAGAGAGATGAAGTTTGAAATTCAATTTATGATTTATGCTGCCTTCCCCCTCTCTCCTTTTTATTTAAGAAAAAGAATGAGCGCACAAAAACTGAATCGGTGAGAAAGAGAGAGGAGACTCAATTTTTTCTCATAAGGAGGAGATGGAGGGGGTGATGGTTAGTCAATGGAGATAAATGGTGCGTATCATTCGGTTCGTTGTAAGTCCCCATCGATTTTCCACCTCACAGACTTTCCTCACCCGTGAAGAAAGCGAGAGATGAGGCGGTAACGGCAATGGGCACTAACCATCTCTCGGCATAGTTGATAGGGCTCTTAAGTAAGTTGTACATTTTTTTCTTCACATGCATGAAAGCAGGAGGCAGCATACCTATGGATAAGGTTAAAAGAGAGAAACAGAGAGTGAGAGAGAGAGAGAAATGATCAAGGTAGAAAAAAATAAGGCCGTTACACAGGAAAAAGTTTGTGTTTTCCTTGTCCCCATTTTTTCAAACTGATGAATTAAATAACTTGGAATATGGGAATCCGGGAAAGACAGTGAGCAAGTAAAAACTAGGTGGATATATTGTATTGTCACCATTCCCCCCTTTTCTTTCATCTTCCCCATTTCTCTCACTCTCGTCATATTCTTGCTTATATGCAATATGAAAATATAGTCAGCGTATGAAAATGTGGAGCGCTGACAAAAAGTAGTCGTTCTCGAGTGTTGGACAAAGTTGGGAGTTTGGGAGGGAGGAAAACATTCCACAAAATGTGAGCAAACGTAATGGCGACGTATGGTTATGATGGTCATGTAGTAAGTTCAAAAATGTGACTCGTGCATGAAGTGAAAAGCTCTCGCATATTATATAGAGACGAGCCAGAGAAGGGGAGTGAAAGCAGATATAATATTTTCAGGTGAAAAGGCATCGTCACAAAAACGGTGCAATGAGGAACTCTCCCACGAAGAGCGAGCACTTGGGAGCAGATGAAGCGAGGAATTTTTAAGGAACAAAAAGTGCCATTTTTGAATTGGAAACTATTTCCTTGAAGAAAAAAACCTCACTCTCATTCTCCATTTTTCGTGTGCGTTTCATCACATATAAAAGGGAATGGGTAACCATCAGATATGAATATGAATGTGAAAGAACCCAGATTTTTTCCCTCCACTTCTCCCGAGTAATGTACATTTCAATTCTGCGAACACCCTCCGTATGCATCCTCCCCATATCTTCGTGTCTCCCTTGTTATTACTGAGCCAAGCCTTCAACCAATTTCTTTCATGCTATTTTAGTACGAACACATAAGAAGATGCGAATAGAAAGAACGTGTTTACCAGACACAAAAATAGCTTCCTCCGTCGCTATGTTTTTGCGACACAGCATGTGAAGTGAAAGTAGATCAGTTTTTTTTCTTTCGTCCATCAATTTTCGTACGCATTTTGTGCTAATATTAGGAGCACAGGAAAAAGTGGCATTTACGAGTGAGAATATCTGCTTTCAAAAATCCAGGCGTGTGAGTCTATTCTTTTCTTGCACAACTTGTTATTGTTGCTGATATGCTTTTCATTTTCAAATGATGCACTTATGCTAATGAAGATCCGTATAAGCGCATTGAAGAATATTCCTACGCGTTAGTATCATTGTGCAATTCAGTGGATGGGATGAGGATGATGAAAATGAAATCCTATTTACGCTAGTCTGCGTCCGTGAATTTCTCCTCTCTTCATTCGCTGGGAAAATGGTGTAAACGGTAAACGTTAAGAGGTTTTGTGTGGAGATGTGTAACCTTTCTTCTTCTTTTTTTCTGCCACAGTCATTTTTTGAGACGGTGTGATGGTGTGTGTGTGCGAGCTTCACGATGATGATTGTGATGTAATAGACTGTTTAGTGATTCATGAGTGGAGGCACTCACCTTCAAGGCAGCTATACAATCTCCCTAATGCACATAATGTGGATCACTAACCAACTGGCCGTGAAAAGAAATAAGGGAGAAGAATGGAAAGCTCATTACGATGGCTGGGAAAAGTTTCATCCCTTCTTATTATTACTGTTGAAGCAGTGAAATGATTCTGGGCTAAGAAAATCGTTTTCCTCCACACTTGTGAATTACGAGTGGAAATGTAATGAAATACGCGAAAAAGCTATTCACCTCTAGTGAACTCTGTCTACCTTCGAAACAAGCAGATTGCAAAATAGAGTCTCCTATGCCTGCTGATCATGGTTTGTTGCATTGAGAAGTCTACTTCTCAGGAGAAAAGCATTTTCACTTCTTGCTTGTATTACGCGTGTCATGAGGATAAGCGTTTGGTGAAAGAAAAGAGAAAGAACGACAGGAAAAACAAGACAATCGCCTATTTCATTGAGAGAAAGTGCGAGAAAGCCTTCTTTTCTGTCTTCTTCGACTACCACGCTCCTTTTTATGTTTATGGCATAAGAGAGGGAGGGATTTTGAGTACGACCTACGACTACTATAAGATGGCATCTCTTTATATGGCATTTTGTGTCATGTTCGTCGAAGCTCATTTTCATTGAAGACACCCCAAGTGGGATATTTGGCGACTTAATGAAATGCCGCTGTTAACAATAGCCATTTTTGTATGGCTTGCTGCCTCGGTAAAATGCCTCAAGTTCCCTTTGTGAAAGGTAATTCAGGAGCCGGATTCAGGCGATTGTCGCTCCCCTGCCTTGGCCTTAACCTCAACCAACATCGTTTTTCGTACACCAAAAGAAATCTATAGTGGGCCTTGTGTAAATCTAATGGTTCGACTTTTGGGAGTGTGGGAAATGAAAGTTTACTCTACAACTTGAGCCGGAGAAACGGTCCTGTGTGAGAGAGCAGTAAAGGGTGGAGAAAGTGGGAAGCGAGAAAGCACTTTAATTTCTTCAAAGCTAACGTTGTGAAATTCTTCTGAGAACTGTTTCTAAAAAGTAGAGAATGTGCTGTAAAGTTCCGTTTTTATTAGTGTGCGAATTCATTTGGGAGATCTCTGGAGTAGAGTTTTGAATGGGTTCCCAGTACGTATTAATTGGCTAAGATGCAAAAGTCATTTTATGCGTAAAGTTTAGTATGCATTAACATAAGTTAGCGAGACGAACGAACCGTACACAAAAAGCTTGGTGAGCTGAAATCATAAAAAGCTGCATTTTAATATTTATATAGGTACTTATAAGTTGAAGTAGTGGATTTTTCCACAAAAAAGTATTTTCGCTTTTTGACTGACACTGCATGACAGCATCGTATGAGTGGAAGTCATAATTAAATTCGACAAATTTTTCTGAATCTTGATACGTACCTTGTATTAATGGACTCGTTGAGACTTGAGATTGCGTGTTACACGCACGTTTTTCGCCAGGGCCCACACATTCCTGTCATTCCAATTTGTGAAGCTCGTGAAAGTGTCAATTTTAATATTTCAGCCGAATAAATAGATACACACCATTACTTTTGCGAGAATACACAGTACATTTAATATTTTTTTTATATAGTCTCCACGCACTTTATGTTCTTTTATACACATACATACATGCGTAGTAATACTTACGAATTTCTTATAGTCAATTTCATCAGTTTTGTGCGAACAACTTTGCACGCACTTGAACAACAAATTAACTTAATCACATCTTACTCTCTTCATGCTTAGGTATAATATATTTATGTACATTACTATATAGTTCACGTATGCTTTGTGACAGAGTAAAATCACTAAATGTATCTATACACAATCATTTATCTTTACGTAAATCTATTTAATAATTAACATCTCATTCATTCTTCACGTCAGTATTGAATCGCCAGATTAAAATGTGGATGAAGAATAGTATTGTATAGAGTCAGGAGTTCCACTTCACTCTGTGTCGGGTATTTGTCAAGTTGACATTCATAAATTCAATCCACAACCATGTCAATCAACAAATGTACTTTCCTTTTTCTACTTATCTAGAGACTCAACGCATGGTACGTTTAGTACAAACAAGCTTGCATTCATTTCATGTATAATCTCCAAAAATATTTGATCCAGTGGGTATCATTGTAGGTCACATAAACAAACTGGGAACATTCTACTGGTACACATAACTGTAAAATATGTTGTCTGATAAAATGACAGTTTATATTTTTAAAAATCTCTGGAAGAAAACGAGGCAAAGAAAAGTCGTGTTTAGAGTAAAAAGTTGGCCAACATATATATGTATTTATCGGTGGTGAAAACTTAAATGATCATTAGCTAGTAAAATATTGTACAAATGTGCAGCGGAGGATATTTACGCTTTTTACTACAGTGCTTACCACACTTTTAAAAATCTATAACAATTTATTACACTGAAACATTTTATAACAGACATTTGAGATTGGGATCGCCTGCACATGCAAAATTTATGGAGAAAGTTAAAATATTATTTCTTATCATGCGACCATTACGTTCTCATCACTTAAGTACATCTTACTTGGTGTAGTATATGACGTAGGAATATAGTTCGTGAATTATTCAGGTGGGTTCCCAAGTTCGAAACTCCATATACGAAGGGTTGTGTGTAATTGTCGCATTTATCTCGACATGTAGACACAACAATTATGACCAACTATCGGTATCGTGCAGGTATGACCTTGTCATCCATGCGGTTGTAATAAAATATATTGTTTTTATAGAGTAGTAAACTTTCTCCAGATGCCAAATACCAAATGTACTGTACCCTATGTGTTCCTACGAGATTGCACATGTCACCACCTACCTACATACATACACATGTAATTATCTACCCTTTTATCTAACGATAAAAGTGGCTGCTTACTTTAGATGTAGTCACCTAATGAATCAATTTCGAAATATTACATGAATCGTAAAAGGGGGCGATAATGGAAGTTTTACGTCGAAACCCCATGCGCAGACGACCGATACAGTTATGCAAAGCTAAAATATCCATTCTTGCTAATTTTGCACACAATTGTATATGATGCATATAGACAAAATTCAGTGTTTATTTCGGCCCTTCCCATGAAACTGGGAAGAGCCGAAATGTATCCACATGTCCAATGTATTCTGCTTTGTGCGCCATGAATTTCACAATGAAATGAGTACACAAATAACACCTTGATATTCGAGTGTCGCATGTTTCCCCTAATAGGAGTTGCAGCCGGTTGTAATGTGGTAAAATATTCGCCAACAAAGGGAAAGGTGGGTGAGTTGTTACACTTTTGTAACTTCGGATCAAACGTTGATTTTTAACAAGCGCCGGGAGGCTAATGAGTGGGAGAGGTTTCAACTATAAGGTTCGATTTAGAGATGCAGTGACACTTCCATTTGTTCACCCTTGCACTAATTATGCACACTGGCAGAGACAGTGGATAATTAAAAGACTAATTAATACACCGTGTTGTTATTAGAGTGGTACCTATTTTATCTGCTGAGGGAGTGGATGTAGCAAAGAAGCTTGAGTAATTCATCTGCCCCTGTAATATCACCGGTAATTTGCTTTGAGTTTTTATATTGGCCACGCGGTTGCGACTAATTTTATAGTTACGTGAAAGTCGGCAGTCACATTTGAACACTGGGACATGATGGTACTACACCCATAAGCGAGAAAAGAGGACAATAATCTGTAGAATTGAAAGTATCATAGACGTCATATCAGAGTCGGTGACAAACAGATAAAAGTGTATAATATGGTTGTCTGTCAAGCAGTATTTGGATTATTGAACTTTAATTCATTTACCGTGAGTATCCTGTTGTAATCAAGTAATGTGAGTCGTGCTTGGAGAGAAAGCAGAATTGTTTTTCAAAGGCTGTAATGTTGTAGCTAGTAGTCTGCTTATTGTTTATTAGTTAACAAAATTCTTTCAGCACAGGAACCAACTTCCAATTTAGTAAAGACTTCAGCACAAGAGGATAATATATTTGCGACTTGTCGGTCTCTAGGCTAGTTTCTTGCCATGATAGGTGAAAGCGTGTTGGTTTATCAGATAATTAATATTCTCCGCTCATCATCACCTTTTGCGCGTGTACGCACCCAAACTTTTGATACATGGGCTGCCTCACTCCAGGCTGACCAATGTTACGTAAATCAGATTGAAGATGACACGTTCCCGCTGATTCCAAAGAAATATGTAGTTTTCCCATTTCCTGCTTTTCTAATGTCACTACAGGGACTCCTACACCACTCCTCCCTTTGTACGTGTTAAGAACAGAAAAAAAGTATGAGTGACAATTTTTTCTACTGCAGTCACAAATTATCCGAGTGTCTTTGCATCTACGGAAAAAATACTCACGTTGAACATTCTAGTGCTACCGAATACTTACAAAAAAACTTTATGCGACACGGTCTCGACAGTGTGTGTGTGGCATTGAGCAAAGTATAACCATTTCATTTTGAAATTGTCTTGAAGGCAAAGACTTCACTTGGGCTGAGAACCAAGATGAACACGATGAGAATATTTTTTGTGTTTCCACTACGCTCTTTGTCGAAGCATACGTTTGTTGCGTTTGGGCTAAGACGTAATGGACGCACACAAAAAATATACTGATCATTGGATCAGCCACTTACATTTCAACTTTTTTTCTCTCTCCTTTCCTCTTTCCTTCTCGGCGTCATCCCCATGTGGGCTATTTTCAGGGTAAAATCCTTTTCTCACAACCCTTCCTCCGAAATGTACCTACGTGTTAGATACATTTGCACGGTCAGATAGAAAGGGCATTTGAGCAGGGCGAAAGTTTGTAGTTCTCACGGGCTTTTCTCTCCGTCTTTTTATCCTCCACTTTTTTATCTTATGCTCCTATTCATTCGAGAACGAGACCAAAACGAAACGTCCGGATGAGTGAATGACTGGATTGGATATGAGAATTTATCCATGAACAATCTGAGAAAAAAACATTGAGAACTCTCTGCGAGAGAGTGAGAGAGAAATGGAAACTGTTTTCCGAAGAAGAGAAAAAAAGACAAAAAAATTGGAGAAAAAACCTGCTCTATAAAAATGGATACTTTCTCCTAAAATGCTCAACAACACAAGCAATACACACTAGTGCTTATTACAAAAAAAGTATATTTTTCATGAAACAATAAAAATGAAAATCCGAAAGAGTTTCTTACGAATCTCAGTGTAACGTAAGTAATGTGTATTGCAATGTCTTCTGTTTTTTATTCAGTCCAACTATCACACACACTGAAGAAGAAAGGAGGGAGATGTTTTTTTTTTGTGCCAAAGTTGCTCATGAGATTTTTTTTTCGTAGTATTTTATACATGTATTTTCACTAGTATTCTCTATCTTTTTACGATATTGATTTGAATTCAATCGTATCGAACCAGACTTTCTCTCTTTGTATTTTTTCCATGTGGTCATGTCCCTAAATGTTTTTCATGCATTGTGTAATGTGGTTATAAGTTAGGGAAGGGGAACGACAGCGACAAAAAAATTGCATACTTTTTGTACATTCAAATGTAGTGAATCTAAGTGAGGATATATAGAGAACCAAAGTTATTATTCTTTGTAGGTTTGTTCGGTTACCCACAAGTTCTTTCTCTTTATTTTTTTCTCTCTCTCTTTGAATTCTCGGCTTTTTCCTGTTTTTGTCTCAGCGTTTATTGTGAAAAGAGGTGGAAAAGGGAGTGAGGATGGAGAAAGCAGAAAGAGACTTACTCGTTTTGCTACAGAGACTACTCTCTTGCAGCTTTATTTCGGGGATAAGGCTGGCAAAAGTGTTAAGTGAAAGTTTGGTTTGAATGGCTAAAACTCAAGTTCAGCAGCCCGAATCAACTTCCGCTCTTGTTTCTTTCAACAGTTTCTCTTTCACTCGGATGACTTTTTCCATAATGTACATATCACCACGTACCTAACAATCCTATTTCACTTCGATCTCTTTCTCTCTCTCTCTCTTTCCCTTTCAACTTCGGAAAATCGTTTACTTATGTTTTAGAGGGCAAGCATAGGTGGTCCAATTGGTATATCGGTATTGAAAATATTATTCTTTGCTTTTCCCTACAACTTCTCTCCTTCAGTCTATGTCGCGACATATAATGCAATATGTCGTATAACTGGCTTAGACGGAGAAAAGCTGCGAATGATATTTTCTGTGCTTACCCCAACATTTGTATGTACGCATATAAAGGAAAGAAACCGGTGACATATACGAAAACAGTTGATCATTTCTTCTCTCATGCCAATTGTAGCTAGTAAAAGAATTTCGTTTGACCTCACCCGATTACAGATTTGTGTGTTCCCTGTCGTTTCTGTAGGAAGGTCTCTATACACGGGCTGATTGGCTGATACAAAACCATACATTTTTTACTCGTAACTTTTTCGCGAAACATATTTTTTCTGCTGACACATTTGAAAAATTGAAATGTAATACGCTACAGATCGCTTCACCCAGATTGCAAACGCAATACACGTTCGCCGACTGCTTATGTACACGAGCTCATTGTAAAATTATAAATGGGGCATCCGCAGACATACTCACGCCAAATATACCAGTAACTTCATTCCTTTCAATGCATTGATCTCCATAGAATGTCACAAAAGAACGGAAAAGGACAACAAGGGACCTTTTCGGAAGGACGAACACAAGGGAGGAAAGTGAACAATTGAAAAAAAACGATCGTACAACAACAACAAAACGGAAAGCAGTTCCAGTTTACTGCTCACGACACCAAATGCACGCTTCTCTCTGTCACTTGTGATATCTGAATGATGAATACTTTCACTAACCAATTGTGAGCCGATTTAAAGGCGAACAAGAGAAAGGGAGACAGAAAAAGAAAAATGGAAAAATGAAGAATCAACAAAAATATGAAGGAGAGGCCCTGACATTCAAACGACAACACGACTACACTCGCTGTCCGTTCCATTTTGAACACAATTACATTCTGCTCTTGTGCCAACTTCCATGTGGGATCCTCTCAGGATGAAAAGAGAGGAGAGAGGCTAGGGAAAGTGGACATTTGGAAAATAAGCAACTAGGAAAAAAGGCGAGCAACTTGTCACGTTTCGGGTGTCCTCCTATTCTTCATCTCCCCCTCTCACAGCCTGACTGCTGCAGTATCTATCGCTGCCTGTGAGGATCGTCACACTGTTGGCGTGTCCTTATAAATTTCTTTTCCACTCGTCCGTAGGGTGCTGGTCACATCGCGGCCGTTTCCTATGTGTGTGCATCTCCCTCCCTTATTTTTCCTTTTAAAGGTCTACTCCTCACAAGTTTCGCACAGATTTCTCATTCTATTTCCTCACACTACGTAAGCAGTTGTTTGACGATGATATATTATGCATGTGGAGCCCCTCTCCCGCTCTGTGCACGTCCAGTGAGTGAATTCCTGTGGGAGTCAACTCACCAGCCTTGCATAGCCGAAAGAAGGAAAGACACTCGCCATTTTCTTGTGTGCATTTTACATAATGCACTTTTCTCTCATTTTGACCAGCATCTCACTTAATATACATGGACTAACCGTGGTGGTCTCTGTGTATTATCTAATTTTTCTGTTAACACTGTTGGCTACACACTGCATCCCAATGTTGGTTGAAGACATTTTCTTTTGCTGCCAGCGAGCCCACTTTTTTCTACGTTCCTTGTCGCATTTCTTTCGTAGGTACGTACCACTAAAGTATTCAAGGAGACGACAAACGTGACACATTACTCATGTACCATTGTTCATTCATAGATGTGTGTGGTATGTGAGATTGTGTGAATGCTGGACGATGTTGGTGGTATGTTTTGCACGGCTTCATGACTTTGTTCTCCATAAATTCAGACTTTCTCTCCACTGGATATATAGATGACATGAAACAAATGCACGGATTCTCTCTCTTTTGCTGTGCTGACACTCGGCTTTTCTTTTCTCTATTTTTCCACCCTTTTACATTATTTCATTTCGGCTATGTGTGTGAGCTTGCATGTCTGAGTGTGGTGGGTGAGCGTAAGTAAAAGATAGGATACAAATGTGAAAAGATGAGAACCGATTTTTTCTCATTCACCCAAGCAATATAACCTGACAGCGTAAGAGTTCACGTAACAGAATATTTACATACGTGTTCATATGCATCGCTTTTTGCGCTCTCTCATATCCTCCTCTGGGGGAACGGATCCTCCCTGTCTCTTTCTAGATCGCACCACCGCCGTCGTAGTCTGAGTGGCGAGACTTGCGAGCATAAAATACATAATAATCTTAATACAAAATGGAGAATCAAATGGATTCACGTTGTCCCGAAATTGGGAGCACTGATAATGGTGGTTGATGACGTGAGGGTGGATCCATCCATTCTCCACGCATAACCAGACTAGTATGCTGAATTTGCAGATACATCATGATAATACAAGCTTGTACTCGCCACTCACTCATCATGGCGTGACAAACTAGAATCTCTCTACAAAGTGTGTGAATATATGAGTATTACTTATGCGTTTACAAAAGTTTACCTCTCACACATTTGCAGACGAACGGGTTGTGTCGGTTATGTAAGAGCAGCTGACACAAAGTATGCAAATGTGAGAGCAGTAAAATCTCTAGAATCTGACAACACACACGAGGCAAATAGTTGAACAATCGATAACAGGGCAAGAAGCGGAGGACAACCTCAATTGGTGACGTGGTTGACGATGAAGGGTAAAAGACGTACAGTGGCGAGTGCGACACCAAGCTGGGAAACGCCAACAAGGGGAGAGTGGCCAGTGCTGTGGTGGGTTGTTGGACAGACGACGACATTTAGCAACGGAACAAGTGCAGAAGCACTCATGAGGATCAGTGTTGACAGTCCACTTGGTGGCACAACTAATCTGTTTGCAGAACTCTCGTGCTGTACAGCAGCCGGAAGCTCGCCTGTCACAAACAGCCCAAGAATAAATACATTAATTCATTTAAAACATGTAAAAATGGGAAAGTCATGTCAGCTCAAGAGTTTATACATATACGAGTATAATATAGATGTATCCCTTTCTCTCCTCAGCTCCTGTCATAACTCATAACGGAGCATTCCCTTATCGTTTGTCACACGCGTATAGGAAGTACCGACATAAAATATAGATAGGGAGCCTCAAATACTTTTCGGTGCGCCACTCTCTGCACCCGCAAATTTTCACCGGAGACCACACCGGTGGTGAGCAAGGGAAGACCACAGAAATCCATTAACTAATCTCTAATATAATCATCTTCTTTCCATAACAAAAAAGTCTTTTCGGTATGAACTTATAATTAGATTATTTATAACATGACAAGTTTAACTTGCTCGCAGCACTGATAGCGTTTCACATCTAGTGACGCCTCACACATAGAAATGTAAATAGAGGAGAGAGGGAGGAAAAATTTGACATCTTTCTCACTTTCCCTTCAACTTTCACCTTGTGTTTTGGCCTTCGTCGTGTCAGTTCGCTTTACACAAAAGTTTGTCCAAGTCAAGCATTGAAAATTGATCCTTGATCATCGTGGCTAGAAGCTATTCGATTTCTCCACTGCGCCAAAAAGTGGGAGAGTTGATGCACAGTACACCGTGTACACTATACGTCTTCCTGTCAGTTTTCATCATGCCTCACTTAACTTTCTCATCAAGCCGACTCTGATTTTCATACTGATCGCATCATCAGCAACCAGTCAAGGATTGGTTCATCTGTCCTAATGTGAGTTTGTGTGGTACAGCAACGAGAAAATGGTTTATTACACAAATACAAAAAAGGATGCCCTCACATATGTGGATGATGTGTATGTGTGTGTGTGGTCAGTCGCGTGGAAATAAATTTGCCCTCAAAACATCTCCACACATACAAATACATACAAGAAATACAAATGTAACACGCTGCCGTTCCTGCCACTCAGCACTTACATTACTTCACATAAGCTCACAAAATTGAGTTGAGTGTTGAACAACGTGATGAAAAATTGATATATTCTGTCACAACAAACTCAACATCTACTTTCACCCGTTCTTGTTTATGTATTTATGTATTTCCTCCTCTTTTGCGTCATGCTGTAAATTAAACATTATTATTTCTTCACTTTCCCTCTCCCTCAGTTCTGCCTGTGTGTCCTGTCTTCATTTCTCATATTTCATCATGATAAACAGCAGAAAAACGAAGAGAGCAAGTATAAACAGAGAAGAAGACGAATCACATTGGAGAAAGTAAGGTAGAGAAAACAACATACCATTGAGCACATGTACGGCGATAGTGGAGTTTGCCAGAGACGAAGCCCGACATACGTAGAGACCTGCATAAAGAAGTTTAAATTTTGAAAATGAAATATTCTCAACAGCAACTTGTATGCTTAAATTGACACTTTTACCATGTGTGACGTAGAGAAAGATTCTGTGATCAAAAGTTGTAGACAGATTTTAAATGTTAAGAAACCTTCAATACTAAAATCATTTCAACTATTTGGACACACGCCAATACTTCGATAAGTAACTAAAATGCTTCAAAATCATTTATTCAAATATTTGAACATGTTGAAATTGAAATT
>JAHZMW010002151.1:0-12468 GCA_027743745.1 Alloscopus bannaensis | reverse complement strand
TGCTGCCATGCTGCTGAACATTAAAAACGCGAGGAAGCATTTTGAGACCATTGAGAAGGTGAACTCTACCGGACGAATGTTGCGCTAAACACCTACTTCAAAAAAAATGTTCATCTCTAACCTAATGCCTTTGGGTGAATATAATATAAGTAATATAACTTTTTTCAAAAGCGAGAGAATACAGTTTACTTCATTTCTAATATTTTAAAGTTTCCTGGGATCATAATTTTACGATAGGACACAATCTGTCTGATAAAATACGTGACGTGCAAACATTTATATATGCATATATACTTAAATCTTGTCTCGTCGTTAACTCCAGCTCTCCTGAATTTGTACATGTATTTTACAGTAATTTTGTAAGGGTTATATTTCCAGGAGTGCGTTGTATTTATTGTGAAGGCAAGGACTAACAATTTGATTATTGGTAATAAAACCATAATCCTATTTGTAAACCCAAAAAACCATGTATATATCAATCTATTTCGCTTGCCATGTTCCACTAACTAATTGTGTAACTAAGTAAAATACATACCTATATGTCCACTTACATAATATTCATACAACGTCTGGTTTTTATAATTTGTAAGTTGCCAGTCATACGTCACTCATTCACTGTCACGCTTAGCATTGAGTTTACAACGAACGAATTTACAAATTGAGTTTAACCGCCTGGAATATAGAAAACAGTGAGGGCGTATTAATTTTTACAGCGAATCAACAATATCGCACATCATTTTGTCTTCACTGCTAATTGCTGGCTCCGTAGAAGTTTCTTCGCTGTTTTTGGATAAGTAAATTGCAGTAGATGCTAACAATTTACTCTCCGAGTCGCACTGATCAGGTAAATTATTTAGTGCTTGCTTTATAACATCTACGCGTGTTCCACCGGGTGTTGCTGAAGATGCCATTCTTTAACAATTAACTCCGTGTTGTATCTATTAGACGTAAAATATAAACCATTTCTTAATACTTAAAACTTTAAGAACTTGTTACTCTAAATTATATCGTACGTGTGAAAATTCAGTAAATAAAGTGCGTGCACATTGCATAATTATGTATACTAACAGAACCACCACAACTTACTGGTAATAATGCTCTCGATACTTTCCGTCATTCATTCACTGCCAGATCGGTGCCCCTCACCGGAATATTTACTAAAAATACAAAAAATCATACAACACGTCAGCTATTTACGTTAAAATTACTCCATCATTCGCCTCATTCACGCAATTATAATTAAAATACATATTATTGATCAAAAATCAAACAAGGCAAATTTAACAAATGAAAGACGAAATTAAAGTCTTTTGATTTGCTTCGGAAAACTTACAAATAATCTCCGTGACTTGATCCTTTCCAAATCCAAGATCGTATATCTGTACTCTTCACTTATCGACAAAAAACTGATAGATAAGCTTCAATCTCACGAGACACGAACGAAAAATTAATCCAATTCCTGACTTCACAACATTTCTGTTGACATTTTCGACATCAAGACGAGAGCAAATACACTCTTCATGTATTTTTATGGGATCCCATCTGAGATGCTTCTTGTTTATATTTTTGAGCTGAATTTTGCGGGCATGCGGGAACCGAAGAGATGTCTTTGTCACTTTTCTATTGACATTTGTAAATTCGTATTGCTGTCGTAAACTTACGTACGTAAACGTAAACTTTGTTGTTAATTTTAGATTACATGGTTTATAGCTGAAGTTAATTTTTAGTGGTTGTGAAAAGTGCATTTAAAAAAGTGGTGAATTTGTTGGAAACGATTGAAGAGGGAGTAAACTTTGTGAGAAAGTGAACGAGGGAAGTAACTGGACAATACCGGAGATGCTTAATTATTATTGACTGTGATTAACTGGGTTTAATTGGTAAGATGTACCCGACTGGAGGTGGAGACGAGGCGATAAGCCGGACGATGGAAGATGTTCGGCAGTTAGAGCATCAAATTCGGAATCTTCTCAGGACAATGGAAAATGTTGGGAATATTGTAAGAACCACTTATCAAAATGATAAGATACTTAACTTTTGGGGTGGGGACTTGGTATTACGGAGTGATCTAATTGTCGAAATTATTTGTGTTGCAGGAGAGTGTGCCAGCTTTACCGTTGCTGGAGACAGAACCTCAAATTGAAGGAGAACCGGAAGTTCAAATGAGGTGGATTTGTCCAGACGCTTCGGAACGTCATCGGCAAAGGGGCAAAGTGTTTGAGAAGGCTGAAGGGACCGGGACGGATTGGGGAATGAGAGGTCCAGGGAATAAAGCTAATACTCTTGGTGAGCTTTCCAACTTGGACGTTTTAGAAATGTGCCTCAACGAAAATGCTGCTCAGTACCTGCCGGTGGAAAACTCTGCCTTTTTTGTACCTGCTTTGGATGTCTGCGTGTTTGGAGTCTCATTAATTAATGTTTCTCAGAGGTAAAGGACTGCTTTACATTTTTAGCGTGAGCGTACCACGTCTGAACTGAACTTCTGTAATCAAAGAATTAATGGAGAATATTTTTTTTACATAAAATAGAAAACTACATAAACCAACTGTGGAAGCCAGTATGCTTCCTGGTCATAATTGCTCATCATCAAAGAAAGGACTGTTTCGGAGTTTATTTTACAATGCTGAAGTCACTTTAAAAGACGTGAATATCGAAACATTAAATATGGAGAAACTGCATTCTTCCGGTATTGCTTTCCAAGAGACGTTTGCAAGCAGTAACAATGAGGACAATCGTAGCCAGCAGGTTATGCCAGGATGTGAGGTTCTAGTCACAGGTAATTGTGATTCTGATTACAATGCTTAATATGATTATGAGGATAAGTATACATTTACTTGTGATTAAATTTACAGTGAAATTCGATTATCCTGGAGATATAATGCAGAGTCTCAATGGTTTCCGGCTTATGTTTGCGGTTATACTCGGTGGAAAACAACTATGGGCAAGACAGATTTCAATTACACACAAGCATTTTCACGCTTCTAACATAGGTACCTACATAATATACGTGAAAATATAAATGTATATAACTATCAGAGTATGTGCAAGCTAATTATGCTAATATTTTTACATGTAAATTCTTCTGTTGCTGTTAGATGGAGTTTTTAAACAACATCACACCAGCGTATTGACTGCTTTGGGAACAAAGAGGGAATGTTTTCAGTTGGATCGCTTATTGTCACTGGAGGATAAATCTCCTTTTCGAGCAATGGAAAGGTTTCTTACTGAATTAGGATACCTTAACATCGGATCTGGTACGCTGATCACTTTTTACTTATAATGCTCCAACGGCTGAATCAACCTTGAAACAATATGATATTCAAAATTTATTGCAGGAAAATCGGGATTGGATACATCAATTGAAGTATATACCACAAATCAACCGTCTTTGCTTTGGGGAACTTGCTTCAAAATCGAAAGATGTTCTAGAAAACCTGCTCGCATACGCTGTCTGGTAACAACAAGGTAACTTTAGGTTTCAGTGTGCAACTATACTTGTGTATTTCTGTACCCCAAACTTGTAAAAATTGTTTTCAGAACTGCCCAGCAAATGCAGGTTTTATATTGTGAATTAAAAAATTGGATTGAGAGAGAAACAAGGAAGGAGAAGAATACTGGCATAAGCGGACTGACAGTTTCTGGAGTACAAGCAAACGGAAGTAGATTCAGCAGTCAGTCGGGTGAGAAAATGTCTTCTGAAATACGACACATCCTTAAGATCCAGCAATCCAAATCATCGTTGAAAGGAGAAAGACAAGGCAGTGATCGTACTGCGAGACGAAAACTCAATTCTTTAGATAGTGGCAGCTGTGACACGAGCTGGATACTTGCGTACAGTACTGCAGTTACCGAGACTGATGCTATATTTGTTCGACTTATGCTGTGATGAAATAAATTATGACATTAACTTAACATTGAAAAAGACATTCTACATCCGGACTTCTCGAGTTCGTATAAAAGTAATTATATGGTTGTTTGATTTTTGTTACTGCAGCATGTACCACAACTTGGACAGTATATGTAGTGCTTTTTATACTTTCACTGGAAACTGGAAACATACTTTCATTCACAGGCAGTTCTCCCTCTTTCAGCTTGCCCCAGTTGGCTCTCACTTTCTTTTTTTCTCTTTGTTGTAGTAACGAAGATAGCAACAGTATTTTCCAGGCATATAATCCACACAGATTGGATGCAACTCTACTGAATTCGATCGGGTCTACTTAGTAGCTTTTAGTCTGCTTTGCTGTTGGATATTTTGTGTGGCAGTCGTTTATTAAACAACTTTATCATTGACGACGCTGCGATCCAAGTATTGGCAATATTTTTCGCATGGGGTTCACTTTTGTTCACAGAGAAAGACGTAATAGTGGTATGAATTGCCATAACCAATATAAAATGATTAATGACTCCACTACAACAGTTTTGCGAACAGAATCGATATGTTTGTTGAAAATCAGAATTTTTTAAAGTGAAAGTTTAACAAGTTGGTGAAAGCAGGATGGATTCATTTTATTTAGCAATTTTCCGTTACAGGCAAAGGCAATTTGATGAATGCATTGCTCTGTGTACTGAAGTACTCCGGAAAAATCCTTTAGATCAGGTAGTCTTTCTGACAGTATTATATTCACTTTGCACAATAAAGAATGTGACAAATTAGCATATTTTCATCCTTCTGTTTCATATATTGCTCTTAAAGGCTGCGTGGAGCTTGAAAACCAGAGCACTCACTGAACAAGTCCGCGTTGACTATTTAGACATATTTGAAGATGGAATTGCTGAAGCAGTATTCACAGAGGATACGATTGCCACCGCAGCCAAGCCAGGAACATCATTGCGGACAGGAACGGCTCGACCCTCCGCGTCGCGCGATGGGCCCAGTCCGGCCATAAGGTGATAACCAATAACTTTGCAGCAATAACTGAAACCGTCCTCCGTTATAATTTGGAATTATTCAATTAAATATTGTTAGACCGGTGACACAAAGTGGGCGACCACTTAGCGGCGTTCTACGGCCTGGGTCTTCAGCCTCTGCTCGTCCTGGTACATCTTTGGACCAAGCTTTAAAAGCCAGAGCGACCACTGCACGTCCTATATCCGCTTCCACGGGAAGGTCAGTAAAGACATACATACAAATTTCAAGAAAAAACCAATTGCAATATTTTATTTTAGAAAGCATTTTATACAAACAGACATGTGAGGCTTGGAACAGCATCCATGATATCAAGCGGCGACGGACCGTTTATCAATGTTTCCCGTCTGAATATGCAAAAGTACGCGACTCACGACGGTCTATCAAAACCCTTGTTCGAGTACCTTTTCTACGTGGAAAATGATACAAAGCATGTAAGATTTGTAGAGGATTGGTCACATTGTATTAAACATTGAAGTTTAAATATTCTCTACAAAATTCGGACATATAGTCTTTAGAATTGGCCACACTCGCATCCAAAACTTGTTCACCTAGAGACTGGTGGTGGCAAGTTCAGCTCGCTCTGTGCTGGCTCCGTTTAGGACAGCCACGCAATGCCGAAAAGCATTTTAGAATGGCAGTGCTTATCGAGCCTATGCTCATCTCTTATGTGGGCCTTGCAAAAGTTTATGTTAAAATGGACCAACCTCTGGCAGCTATAGAGGTGTGTGAAAAGGGTCTGGAAAAATTCCCGATGGATGTGTCCCTGCTTACCGAAATGGCGAGGTGGGTATTACGTATGACATTAAGTTTTTAAAAGGAGATATTTTAAATAATGAATGCTGACTTCCGTGTAGGATCCAAGAGGGCCTGCAAAACATGAGCATCAGTGTCAAGCTGTACCGGGATATATTAGGTCAAGACTCTTCGAACATTGAGGCAATAGCTTGCATAGGAATGCACCATTTTTATACTGACCAACCTGAGGTCGCCCTTCGGTTTTATAGGTCCGGTAACAACACCTTGTCACTTTCACTTTTCCATGAAAGAAACTTCAAGAAACAGTAGTTGTTTTAGTTTGCTATTTTTATACATTCAGGCGTCTCCTGCAAATGGGAGTGTATACTGCGGAACTTTTCGTGAATCTCGGCCTTTGCTGCTTTTACTCGCAACAGTATGATATGACTTTGAACTGCTTTCAAAGGGCACTTCAAATTGCTGGGAATGATTGTATTGCTGACGTGTGGTACAACTTGGGACAAATAGCAATGGTATGAGTGAACAGTAATTAAGCATGCTTTCAATTTGCAGAAGATTTATTTTAATAACTATGATAACTTTCTTAAGGGGTTGAGTGATACAACATGGGCAAGTCAGTGTTTCAGACTTGCCATATCCTGTGATAACAATCATGCCGAAGCTTACAATAATCTTGGCGTTCTCGAAGCTCGGAAAGGAAGAAATGACCAAGCTGTCGCTTTCTTTCAAACATCAATGACCTTGGCCCCGCATCTCTTTGAGCCATTGTACAACCAAGCGAAAATGGCAGACGGTGTACGGGGAAAAAGTTACTTTCTGAGAACTATCCACATTAACTTTATAATATTATAATCTCTGGATTTAATTTTTATTTCAGATTGGAGACCTACAAAATGCGTATTTGATTGTGCAACGCGCTTTGGAAAACTATCCAGACCATGCTGACTCGAAACAGTTGTTTGACAAGCTAAGAAAATACTTTGAGACGATGTAACCTTTGCAAAGGCTTACTAAATAAACTTTCTCTAATTGCGACTATTAGTCAAAATTCTAGCTTTCTTCAAGTTTTAATACTATAATATAGTTCCGGTGAGTTTCTCGATGGAATAGAGTTGCAAATTTTGTATCTGTAATGTCAAAGCATGCTCCTCCGCCTTTAATGAATCCCGTTTCATGGCGAGCTCCTTCTTCCTGCTGGCAACTTGTCCTGGGCTGTTTCATTAAAAATATTTCATTAAACATATCTTATTTAAATATAAGGATTTGGCATTGTTTTTAAACACTCCAATACCTGAAAAATATATCACTGCTCCTTAATGCTTTTTTATTGACGACACTTCGAACTTGGGGGGCAATGTGACCAGAGCTTTTCCTCCTCGTTGCGTGAGCATTTCTTAAACTATGGCCGCTTTTCAGTGAGTTATCTTCCGGAGATGATTCTTCTTCAGCGTCATCCAGAGATGCCACCGACTTTCCTTTTGATTCTGCTGCGAATGATCCAAATCGTTGAGACAAGCCGGTCTGAAGTGATTTGCTCTTTGACTTCAGCAGGTCAATCGGATCCGCTTTTTTTGTGAACTTGGGTCTATCCAAACCTTTGATTCCAACTGGAGAAAATTTGGATGCGGTGAAAGTATTTTCATCAAAAGATACTGACTTTTGGCTTCTGATGTAATGTGGTACTTTCACCGATTCTCGAACCCGCGCACTTTCTCCGTTCTCCTTAGACTTGCGATAAGTTACTTGTGCTACATTTTTGGTCACCCAGGTTCGCACCATGCGTGCCTGCCATGAAGCGTTTTTGGAGTGAAGTGTTTGCTCCTTTTTTCCGACTTCATTTTCAAAAGATAAGCTAATTTCAGGGCTGGACTCCTCCTCAACTTCGTCACTGTCTTTCCTTTCTCTTACAAAATTTTGGTTGCATTCGTCGTCCGACAGGTTGTGATGAGAAGGTTCGTCACTGCCGAAGCTTCCACAATGTGCCTCAACAGATCGGCCAAGTGAGGGGTCCACACCATTTTCAGAGATGACATTGCTGGACCCTGAACGCAAGAGTGGGTTACCCTTTCTGTCCAGTTTATAATTTGAGAGATGAAGATCTTTGGAGAAATACTGTTTTCTGCATTCAAGAAGTTGGCGAATTTCGTGGATTCTCTGAATGTCCTGATCCCACTTTGCCATTAAAAGGCAATAGCTACAATTTACTAAATTAACAACTTGAAATCTTTATTATATAACAATATCTTTAGTATATGTTACGGTTCTTTAAATTTATTCCATTTCTTTATAAATCAAAAAGGGTGCGACGGCGTGAACAAGTATGGGTAGCACTTTAGCAGTCAAGTTTGATCAATATATCATTAATCCCTCAATTCTCATTGTGCCATGTTTTGTCTGAGATGTGGTCGTGAAGCCAGTCTTTTGTGACGATTAATAAATGCGAGAAAGTAGACCAAATTGTAATGATAATTTATGAAGTTAGAACTTCGTTTATTCTGTCAACACGTTATGCCTTAGCTACTTTCATTAGAGGAAAAGCACAACCATACATGCTTTAGTTACATACCTTTAAATGACGTACCAAATTACATGGATTTTATAAGTAAATAACAAAAAATATGTCAACAACAATGTTCAATTTAGATTATAAATTATCTTAAAAATCATTCTAATCTCAATACTTATGTAACAATAAACCTTGGACTTAAAAAACGAGAGAATGATGAGAACGAGAGAATTGCTCCCTCTTGCAACAACAAAATACATACATGATCTAAATCACTTAAATTATAGACGTGCCCTATATTTTCTACTACCTAATAGGTAGTACCTATCCTAACCACATCTTGCTATAAAATAACACTTAATAAAAGTTAATTCTAGACAGCGAGCAGAACGGAACACGTATATGTACAGACTATTAAGTATGATTATTAAAATATTGTGAGTTATGCTTGTAACATGCTTGATATAATATACTATACACTATATAATATCTCTTTCAAATTGACTCCATAAAATATGCATATTATAATTACTCCTCACAAATGTTGAAATACTCGAGTACTGGATAATAACACTTGATTGGACGATGCGATTCATCTTTGGTTGTACGTTAAATAATTTATTCCAATTTCTATAGACGTCTAGCAAATGTACAGTAACGAATTAACTAGTTATATGCGAGTAAACTAGAAACTTAATTCAAGAGCGGTAATTTACAATAATGATTAAACATATTGGCTGTAGCAAAGTAAGATTATAACGCTACAAAAAGTCAGACTGTCAAAACGAACAAATTACGTAGCTCATTCATGTTGGTGAATGGTGTGTTAAAACAATATCAGTCCATCGGGATTTCAAGTTTTATACTAGCCTATTAATAAATTGTTCCTTCAAAATAAAAACTCACAAGTTAACGTAAGCTGAAGCACGGTGAATGACTTGCCCACGTTGTTAGACTATCAAAATATATGTATGGATTTCTCATTAAACTGGCCTAGTTTCGCAGAGCGATTTCTCTAGTCAAAGATTAATATATAATAAGTGTTATTAATATATTTGTATTAAGTTATTAAAATTACTACACGTCAAATACCGATTTTAAGAATTTAAGAGACATTTCATTTCACATTCGTCAGGTAACCGCGTTGATTCCAACCTCAAGTCACTTTTTTAATTTTCTGGCTACACTATTTGAAAAGCACTGATTGCAATTGATTCCCAGATCAAAAGTACGTTCCTATCACATTCCGACCGATCCATGACTTTATTACTCATTTGAAGAGTCACTTTCCCTTCGTCCATCCCCGTATAATGTGCTTTTCGATAAATCGTTCATCTTTATTCAGTGACTTACAATAAATCAACGACTGACTCATGTGTGAGCACTATTTATATTCTGTTAATGTACAATAGTTAAAACTACTGCAGTTCATATATACACATTACAGTTTATATGAATACGAGAATAAAACCGACTTAGAATTTTCACTCGCTCAATTTCATTGCGATTTGCAAGTAAGATTTATTTTGGGTGTGGACACGTTTTCAAATAGCCTCAAATTGTGAATTGTACATTAAGCTTTTTAAGAGTTGTACTTAATTGCATACATATGTATTGGTTATCGATTATCATGTAAGCATCTAATTTACACTTGAACAGTAATACGTTTGTAGTTGACATTGACAGTGCGCGTAAAGATACATTGGTACGTGAACAAAATAAATGATTAGTGTTCTGTAAATTATTTTTTTTATATTAGCGTTTAAATAAAAATAAAATATTCAGCAAAGTAGTCTTGTTACGTTTTACCCACTATTATACGACTTCACATCGATCCTACAGCTAGTTGTATATCTTATACAAACAACGTTGACGTGATAGTTATGAACTCATAACGACTAGACTAAGAACAGTCGTCTGCCGTCAGGCACGCTGTTAACAGAACAATATTGCGAAGCAAATTAGCTTAACAGCTGAATAAAATGAGAGAATGCTGCTTGAGACAAGATAGGTATGACTTCACTGTTCATTTGAAATTGAGTAACCATTATTGTGCGAAAGCAACGGGCTTAAGTAGCATAAAATTACGTTAACGATATATTTATGTTTATAATGAGACAAGCAACACGTTAAATCACATCAACGTTATAATTACATTTTACTGGACTATAATAGTACGTACACTACTACTCGAACTAGAATAAAAATAATTTTTGTATAAAAATCATTAACATTGAGTAAGTAGACACCGAAATTGCGAAACGACCAATCTACACTAATCTATAAATTCCAACGTACTTCTTAAATGTAGTCTAAACGTTTTTTGAGAGACTAGTTTGAAGTTTGAGTACTGCTTGGTGGTTCTGGAGTTAAAAACTGGGAAAGGTGAAGCAAAAACCGTTGCTCACAGAGTGAGACTTTTTTCTTTGAACATTACAAATGCTGCTGGTTTCTTAGTTATTTAAAAAGAAAAAAAATCAGATCATATAGGAGTCGCCACCGCGAAGCTCCTGCCACGAAAAAGGTAATCGTTACAATGAATGGAGACTACCCGTGTCAGAAGCTGAAAGTGAAAGTGAACTTTCACTGCTTTCACTTCTTTGGCGAATCTAGACTATGATTCAGCTCAGCCATGTAGCCAGCCAATTCTTCGCCGGTATACTCACTTTCATCCATGTCCTGAAGACTACTGTTACTTATCGTGTTGTTTGACTTTCCAGAGTCAACCGAACTGTAGCTAGTGGCACGGGCAGCCGTTTGGTTGTACGTGGCCAAGATAACGGCAGCATTCCCACTGGAGCCTGTTCTCGGCCGAAGAACGGCAGTTTTACTGTTACCTTTTCCGTCCAGGAGTGTGACAGCGAATGTCGACTGGAGCGCGGGATCACTAGGGGGTCTCCGAGGGGCTTGATTGGTTTTATTGTTGTTCTTGTTGTTGAGTCCCCAGGATCGCTTGTCGCTTGCTTTCACCCCGTTTGCCAGAGGAGACGAGGCACGGCAGACGCCATTTGCTCCGCCGGAGTTTCTCTTCGCCCTGCTCAGGAATGCTCTCAAACCCGTGGTGGGGGGTGCAGATGATGCAAGAGGTGGTGGTGAGGACTGATGTGATTTTGGGCTCGGGCAAAGTGGTCCCTGGCTTTAGAAAAGGGAGAACCGTTTAGTTCAGTTAATATATCCTGCCAAATCTGGAATTTCATTGCATTTTTTTCAGACACGTAAATATACGTGCGTCACCATTATATTTCTGGAGAGAATATATGTTTGCAAATGTAATGATTTGAATTTGTGTACTATGTATGTGTTATAAAAAGTATTGTCTAGTTTTCTCTAATATTTAAGTGATCGTGAGTGATTTCAGTGTAATTCGCTAAACTAAAAAACTAGTAAATATCACTCTTATGTAGTATGTAATTACTCATTGTTCGCTTTCTACTCTGAAACAGAGTGTTTGTTGCCTGACCTTGATGGAGAAAGGTAAACAAAATCTTGTTACCGCCAGCTTATAAAACTGGAATTATTGCTTGGCATTGTATTTGGATTTTGAACATGTAGGAATATTGGAAAATGTTTGACGAAAGCTTTCACCAAGCTGACTGATTGACGTCACAAAATACACAGTTTATTAGTAGCTTGAAAATGTAAGAGCAGAAATTATGCTCACAGAGACTTATTGTTGAGAAGTCGCTGCTGCTGGCCTCGTTTGCCTTTTCTCCGTATTAATACAGCTTGAAGCAGGAGCCTGGCCTAAACAATGTGTTATTGTGTCAATTTTATGTTACTGGAAATTGTGTTGTCTTTCAGAGTTTGCCTGTACAACAAAAGAATCGTTAAGCGAGTGATTTGCTACAGTGCTCATCTACTGAGAACAGCAGTGTCGTTTGTGTCGTGGAGTACATGTATATTATTATACCAAACCTGTACCAGCGTATTTTTCTTTGTTCTTTGCGCGCCCTCATGGCTAGCGCGAACAAAAATATGCATGATAACAGCAACTAATCGATAGAGATTTTTTTAGCTTTTCAGGCATATTTAGTTTTTTTAAAAATATTACACAATGCCTAAAAAATTTCCAGTTGAAGTGGAAAAACTCATTTTGGGGCTTTCCAAGACAGGTTTGACCCCAAAGCAGGTCGTTGGAGCACTAAAAGATCAAAGTTATAGTGTCACAACGAGGACCGTCTACAATGTCCTCAATTGTGTTGGTGCAAGACGACAGGCGAAGCAGGCAGGACTTTCTACACCGCCGAAACCCCAACCTCGTCCAACGCGTACGAAGGCCCTCGTTCGGAAAATTGACCTC
>JAHZMW010002150.1:0-17934 GCA_027743745.1 Alloscopus bannaensis | reverse complement strand
ATTTGTTGCCTCGTACCTACTGATCATTTTGTATATACTGGTTTTTCGGAATACCTTCATTTTTAAAGTGTTGGACAGTTTTAACTTTTGTCCTCTCAGCGAAATTTTCGTAATAGAAAATAACGCGCTTGAAAAGCTCTTCGTTTTCAGCTCCTGCCATTTTTTGGCAACAATAAACAAGAAATAAAAAACATGGAATCTTGAAGTTCAAAGTTCAGGGAATCCAAAAATACGAACGTCTCCGCCATTTTTTATCTCCCATCCCATCTTATCTCTAGTTGAAAAATGTCTCCCTTCCCGTCGTACAGGCTTTATTTAGCGTTTATATCAACCCCAGGCTGAACTTGCCGACCTTAGTGAACTGAAGTTCCGAGTGGAACGTGGGGGAATGAATTTCGTCGTAGTTTTTTGGTGGAGTGCTCCCCACTGGCGGCTATTTTTGCCATTTTTCAGTAGACTCTTTATGTAATTTACCTTTTGAGATCTTATGGGGCACAGGGTTTCATTGTACAAGTATCGGTATTAACGTATCTTTAAAGTATCCCATATTGGCGATTCATAATGGTGACTGTTCAGCTTGAACAGTCACCTCTGCAGGTTTGCACACTGTTTCATCTTAGCCAATTTTTTTTAAAAATTTCCTCCAGGGGTTTCTTTCTACGTGTGCCAAGTGGTTTCAGACGACAAGACTACTACCTATTGCTTGAGACAAAGGGATAATGCTCACAACGTATCAGACTCTGAATCAAACCACTGTCCGCAGAACGGCTTTAGGAATCAGAGTGTATCTGTTTATCATTTCCTATAGCTCAAGCTGTATAGCAGTAAGCAAATAATGAAGCTTTTATGTTAACCTATACAAAATCATATAATTGGATGTGTTTTTACACAAACAATTTTATGATCTTGATTTTGTTGAAGAAATTCAATGGTTTTTCCCACCAGCCAAAAGCAACATTTGAACCGTCAAGTTGTTCGCAAAATCAATACATCTCATCGGAGTTTTCTCCTCGAGAAAATTGGAAGATCCGAACATGATTCTTATAACAGGGCAAGAATGTAAACACTTTTTAAGATACCTCATTTCCTTCTGGCTACCATTAGATGCTCCACTGCGGCTCATGATGTTGACCAACTGGAGCCTCAATTTCCGAACAACTCTTCCCGACTCCACGCTCACGGCAACCATTCCACCAAAGAAAAGTAATGAAGCGGCCGCTGTGTCCAGTGTCAGAATAATACAACAAGCAAATGACAAAAGATGTCCGTCCATTGACTTAGCAATAGTAGATAGCCGTAGCAGCGAAACAACCCGCCTGCGTCAGAATGAATACAGCCATCAGCATTGGAAGAAAGGTCCTCTGTTGAATTTCATTTCCGAGAGTAGCCAACAATTGAATTTTTCTATATACTGGCAACACTTCGATTATCAAAAACAGATTGTTTCTCTCACTAGCTAGATGGTAAAACCTAGTATGAAATAAGCATGAGAATAAGAAATCCGAAGAACAAGAAGAAATTTTATGAGAAATTTAAAGACACTTGCATTTCCACCAGACTTCGGAGGGATGAAATTGCCAACAATTGGAAACCGAAACCCATCAAAGTGCCGAGACCAACGGCAAAGTGCCATTGATATAAATATATGACCAGGAGAATGTGCTTTTCAACAAGGTTCAATACAAGACTGAATGTCGATAACGACTCCATATCTGATCCACCACCTTTGCATTCCTGGAGGAGCCAGTATCCAGGCAATGAGGACCTGCAAGGATCCTTCAAGTGAAATCCATACACGTAGACAATGGGAAGGACAAAAATCATGAGCACAGAGACTCAAGTAAATAAAAAGATACACTTTTCCACAAAATTTCTTTCAGCAAACTTCTTTGGTCCTGAAATTTATTTATAACAATTTTGTAAATCGGCAAAGAGTAGTGTTTCATGGAATTTAGAGGTTTGGAACCCAAATAGCATGTTAAGGTACCTTTCGCGTGTGCTCCGCTAAATTGAAAAATTCCATTAACAAATTGACAGATTTCCCGGGATTTGCAATAGATAAGTTTGTGTATAAGGGTGCTGAACGCCATTCCCTCAAAAATGGCAAGGCTTGCAGAAATTTTACTCGCGGTTGACATCGGTCCTTGTCGTGCTGCCAACACGGTTTGTAATAGGATTGCAATGGTGCAACAATTGTATAAAGCGTACTTTGCCAATACAATGTTTCTAGACTTGGTGTCTTTTCGTAAATAACAGTTGTCCGTGCTTGGAGCCCACAGATAACCCGTGCCGCGAAGATTGAGTCCGTTTGCTATAAAGAACATTTGAATGAGGATACTGTGGTCGGCAATCATGTCGATCGGAGATTTAACTACTGTATGTATGTAACGTTCACCAACTGAACAGCAACTGACGACGGACGAGGTCGAGCTAGTTTGACAGTTGAACTACGCCTTATTGCTATACCGTAGAAAGGCGTATTTCACAGTCATAGTCAACGTTGTCAAAATTTGAGCAACGTGAAGTAACGCTGTGATATTCACGGGCTAGTTAGGCTATATAGGCACACGGTGGACACTAAAATCGTTCTAAAATCTTGGCATAACAAATAACAATTTTTGAATTGTGTTTGGCATGCAAATATTATTTGCGGATGAAACTATACGTTGCATGTGTTGGAAGTATTTTTATCTGATGATCCTAATAACAGAAATTGAAAGTATATTTGGTGAAAATAAATAACATGAAGACGAGTATTAGTAATTGTTTCTAAAAAATACAATGAATAAACTCTTTTCGAAGCACTTGATAGAATGACTAATATTGTACGCTTGGAACCGGTTTTCGTAATTCATGTAGGAATAAAAGCTCAGCACAAATTTTGCAGGGTTAATAAACTGAAGGTGACTGAAGGTTGTGCATTTGATATTACACACATGTCGCCCTCCAAAAGAATGTTTTCCAAAAATTATCAATCACATTTTAGAATTCGTTTATAAGAAAGTCACAAAAGAGGTAGCAATGTCGTGAACACCAACTTG
Source organism: Alloscopus bannaensis (assembly GCA_027743745.1). Classification (NCBI taxonomy): domain Eukaryota; kingdom Metazoa; phylum Arthropoda; class Collembola; order Entomobryomorpha; family Entomobryidae; genus Alloscopus; species Alloscopus bannaensis. The sequence continues at coordinate 14,893 of JAHZMW010002150.1, read as the reverse complement.
ATTGAAATCATTGATTTCAATCAAGGACTTAAAGTCAGGACCCACGAATATCCAATCAGCGTTGTATTGGTATCGGAAACTGCACACCCCATACAATGGAAATTTTTTTCAATAGTACAATCAAATACAAATAGAAATGCACATACCAATGTACACGTAAAAGGTGGAACAAAACTGGAAACAGTTCTCGAAGTACACTGAATTTAATTTGAAATGTCTACTCCATGTGATTATTATGTCAGCCGTAATTACAAAACACATAGCTTGTTTGGTAGGTTGAGGGTTTTAATTGTTGGAAGTGAATGCAGTTGTTGTGTTTGACAATGCAACAATCCAGCAAATTTCATGTCTCCAAGTGAACATCAACCCACAATTAACTAATGGATGACTGGACTCCACTAAAACATCTAAACGAAGAGCTTACTTTCAAGCTAAATGTCCATGAGGAATGTGAGGTAAACAAAAACGATGCCGTGGCAGGCATTTTAGTACATATAATTGCTAATTAACGTAATATATTGAACACCCCGAGAATTGAAAATATAAAATTAACCGTTAACTACACCTCACCCTCCAGTGATCCAAATTGTCTGGATTCATGTTGTTAGCGATTATTATTTCGTTTGCTATTATTATTTTTGAACTGCATAACAGATGGAAATTTTGTACGTATTAAACCGAAATATTTTAACGCGGTAGGTACTTTTTTATTTTATGCACATCTGCCATTATACACTATTATTTTTTATTTTATAATACAACAACAACTACCCGTAAAATTGGAGTAAACAACGACTTATTTATAAAAAATATGACAATATTGGTTACGTAGCACCAAAAGTTTTGTGTATAACAGGCATCCACAGTCCACAAATAGCAAAATGAAAAATTAAGCAAAGAATATGCCAGCTTTTTCTCATGTTTATTGGTTTCACACCATATTCATAAGTTTTTACTAGCAGAATTGGAAAACGGAACGCTTCAGCGGCGCAATTTTAAATGCAATCATATTGTACCATGATGCGACTTTCAAGCGTAAATCAACTAATAATCAGTGCGAAGCTAGCATACCGTTCCCCGGATCATGTAGACTTGAAGCAAGATCTACACTAAAAATTTATATTTGTTTTTCTCATTTTATGGACGGACAATGTGATCAACGTCACCCTGTTTCCTCCCATTTTAGCCTCGCTCAAATCCAGACACAATTTCTTCCGTCGTTTTTCCTTTGGTTTCAGGCACTTTTACCCATATGTACGCTACAAATAAACCAAGTAATATGACAAACACAACGAAGACGTATGGACCCAAGAGGACTTGGAGAGGGATGAAGGATAACCCCGCCAGGAAACTTGCGATCCAATTTACAGTCACAGCAATGCACACTGCCATTCCTCTTGCTCGACAATCAAACAGTTCGGAGACCAGGAACCAAGGAATTGGGCCAGGTCCGGATGCGTAAAATATAAGAAAGCAAACCACTAGAACGATGGACATGTACGAAATCCATCTTTCAGATTCCTAATTTATTCATAGTATTTGTTACTGAATTATTTTGCAATAATTTCCAATAAATTTAGCCACCCATAATTTTGAAATCACCTTGAAAAGAAGACAAAGGAATAGCATTGCAGCGTCTACAAGCATGCCGACGAATCCAAAAAGGAGCAATGGCCTCCTTCCAATTTTGTCAACTAGAGCCAAAGAGACAGCCGTCACGAGAATTGTAATGATGCTCATTCCGTAAATGGCAACCTGGGAGGTGGACGCTGTCAATCCGGCAGAACTGTAAAATTATAAATTGTCAAAGTGTTTAAGATAGCAAAATGGGAATATGGAAGAGCTTCATGTTACATGTTTGTATATACAAGAAGATTCTTGTAGAAAAGAATAGGACGACGGTAATTCCACAGAATTGCTGGGCGAACATCACAACACAGGAAATGACCAATGGCTTTCTTGACTTTGGGGTGGATAACATGGCACAAAACGACGGCTTGGACACTTCCCTCATCTTTTCAAATTCCTCAGACTCTTGACAAAATGGAAGGATGCAAATCTGAAACATTGCGGGGACAACAGTGACAGCTACTAGCAACCAGAGAGAGTTATAAATTTTCCAAATCTGACTGATTAGGGTTGCAATGACGACAACGAGGTGGAATACTGTTCCCACAGCTCCGCGCAAATGGACTGGAGCGACTTCCGTGAGGTACAATGGCGTAAGTCCGGTATTCAGGGCGGTGTTGAATCCAACAAAGAAATTTCCTGGGATTAGCATTCCGTCGTATCCCAAAAGCTTGGCAAGGCATATCAGAGTGACGCCGATGAGAATAGTTGAGTTATTCCATAGGAGTCCAGCTTTTCTGAAATTCATTAACATTGTTGAATCTCTTCATTTCCAGTGATTTTGATAAAACCGTACTTCAGATTTTATACGAACCTTCCCACTTTGTTTGCAACGATGGCAATCAACAAAACCCCGAGAAATGCGCCGACAGAATAAGCCAAAATTGTCCAAAACCATATTATCATAGCTTCCCGGATTTCCTTCGTTCGAATGTCTCCCCACATTTCAGTTTCGTAGATAATTTCAAGGATTAGCTAAAAGTTTTATGAATCATCAGCAGTATCAGTACTTACATAAATTAAAATACACAAACCCACAAAGTGGAAGTTGTGGGCTTAAATAGTAATGGATAGCAAATTAACTTAAGATTAAATATATATTAAAAGACGGATGAGTGCATTTCATCTGAAAATACGTTTACAATATCTGTCAGCGCATAATAGTGTCCGTAAACAAAGCCAGAGACGACGCTTTCACCAACAGTACAGTCATGATTTTGCAACATACTTCTTGTGAAGTAGAAAACATTCCACTGTGCCATCCAATTGGAAAAGCGGAACCCAAAGCTGCAGCAGCAATGGTCAAGGTGAGTTTCTTGTTGAGACTCTGGAAAGAGACAAGATATCAATAATCTTTAATATCTCAAATATATGTTTATATTTAGATAAATTTCACTACACCATAAGGTTTAAAAAAAATTCTGTAATTTACATAAATATACCTGGAGGCATTGAATAAAATATATCTTGCGTGTGTATTCGATTCTTACCATACCACGAATCGGTGGAATTGAAATTTAGTTGAAATTTACTACTGAGTCAGTCCGTGGAGCTATTAATTTTTTCAATATCTAAGAAAGCGAATATTGGTTGATTTATGAGATACACATAATGAATTGGTCGAGCTTTTTTAATTATTGAGATTTCTCCCGTTTTAAAATGGCATTCACCTCTTAACCACAAAAACTCATATGCAATTGCACGTTTTGTAAGCTCAATTCACAGTTTATTTGATATTTGATAGTTCGAAAAAATGGACAGCGAAAGTTTATGCATTTTTTGTGTTTAATATTCAAAAGAATTAAAAATATTGAGCGTTACACTCTCGACGGGGACACGTGTGGTGCACATGTCAGAGAAAAACTGACTTCTAGACTTTGAAAGTGCTGCATGCCACAATATCATGTTTACGGATTACGATGCCAGTGTGCTTGTATTCAAGGTCACGAATTCGGACTTGCACTAGAACTGTATTTTGTTATTGGCAAGCTACCAAAAGTATGTCCTTGAAAATCGAGTTTTTTAAAATTTATAAACACATGCAATTTTGGAGGTGTATATTCTCGCATTCTAAAGAGCTGAATCGCGTTCCATTGTAAATGAGTCAATACTATAAATAAACGCTTCCCTGACCCCTGCATTCATTTCTTTCCAGATTTTTTGACTCCAGGATTTGTTAAAAATGTGGAAACCAAGTTGCATACATATTCGAGTTAAAAACTTCTCTGTTGCATTGCAGAGACTTTTTTTTAGAAATACAGCACGGTTTTGAACACAATTAAAAAACAACTAATTTCTGCCACTTACAAGAACAAAAATATTTTATATGAAGACTTTTAGATTCTTAAAAAACTGACTATTTTGACTTAATATGAAGCGATGATTTTCGAGTTCTTCACAAAATGTAGTACCACGCGGCTACAGTTAAAGAAGCCACGTATTATATTGCCAACGGGGAAACTTTCCAAACCAATATAAATCATTTTCATTCATTTATTTCAGTTTCCAGTTTTAATTACGTACTCATCAATTCCCTAACGCTTCTCCAAATGTAAACAAACCGCCTTACTCTTCTAGCACATAAATCTTGGTATTATCGTGTATCTTGTAAGATACACTTGCATAAAAAGTAGTAGTATCGAGGAGAAGCTATCGCTAAAATCTTTATTGCCATTTATTGACTTTCTGTCCAAAAGTAATTCGTCATTATTTTGAAATCATACAGTGAGGAAACCCACTAGGCAAGTAACGTTGACAATACGCTCCTTTTCATAGCTTTAGAAGTTCAAAAATTCATTCACGACGAAACAGTTTACGTATTATGTCGTTCGTTACTCCGTATATGACATTTGTGTCATATCATACCAGCTATAGAGGTAAACTCTTCTTTTGATTTGATACTGTTACATAGTAAGCTAACTGAGTCATTTTGCAATAAATATCTGCACCTAGGTTACGGAGTTGCATGTTATAGTATGCCTAGTAATATATTTCTTTGTTACGGTGACTTCCATAAACAACTTGTGAAAACAAAAACCGCAACCAGCAGTACACCGGAAAAAGAATAAGTTTCCAAGAATAAATGCCACCACAATTCACTAAAGAGTTTCAAACACTGCCCTTTATGTATCCACACGTGCCTCTGTGCTGACTCATTGTTGTTTAACTTTTGATTGCATCTTTTTGTGGTCAGCGAATTGAGAGTATGGTTCTGAGTCAGTCTGAAATGACGAGAAGGTTGTTCAATTTTCGGCGAATTGAATTTTTAGCTACACATAGTACTTACATATCAGAATTTTTCCCTTTTCCAATCCAAACCCATGTCCATATATAAAAAATCGCGTACATTTTGCTAAATATGCGCATCATCAAAGAGTTGAACATATTGACCTAGAATGTGTTTTCATTAGCGTCCAGTGAAATAATGGACTCCAAGCCTCAAGATGACAAACACATCAACAGTGCTCAATTTCTCTTTTATTTTTTGCATTCTCATTGATTTTCCACAACCACACAATGACTGCTCCGTCGTTGATCCCACCCAATGTGCCAGGTGTGAAATGAGCGGATCCTATATTGATGGAAAAGGAAGCGGAAAAGTTGTTACGATATTCCTCTGGGTGCTCATTGCCATTTTCGGATTGTTTGCCTGGCTTGCCAACATCGTCATCATTATCACATTGGCAAGAACAAAAAAGACACGACGCTCCTTTGACATTTTGCTGTCAACTCTGGCCAGCTTTGATTTGGTGATTAGTGTCGCCTCAATAGGTGCTTCTACGGCATTTATTGCGTTCACAGGTAAAGATTTCACATTTTTAGCAGACATGAATAACATGAAGTAAATTGCATCGGTATTTTGCAGTCTGTTTAAATTACACCAGAAAATTGGGTTGGACGCGGTTACGCCGTTTTGATGTGCTACCAATGGTTTACATACGCAACAATATTTGGTTCGTCACCAACAAGAAATACATACAAACTTATTGCATACAACAAAGAAATGTAACATCGAGTAAATTTTTAGGACGATCAGGATCCACGTATACAACGGTTCTCATAACCGTGGAACGCTTTTTTGTTCTCCGATTTCCGTTACGTGCACGAGCTTGGTTCACGGTGACAACCTCAAAAGTATTAGCTCTCTTTGTGTTTGTCCTGGCGGGCTGCATTAACTTGGCTTATGTGCTGAGTGACGCCATCAGAGAGAATGAATTCTACGAAATTCCCAGCTTGAAGGAGTTGCCATTTATTATCGCCAGAACATCATTTGGCGAGATTTACTACACCCACCTGGAGCAGTACTTTGATACAATTGATTACAAAATCCCGCTGCCGACTCTGCTGGTGCTGAATATGGCGTCGTATTTTACGGTATTTATTTATTTTCGTGGCAAACATGACATTTTTGCAGCAATTTCTCTTAATAAAAATTATTTCTAAAAAATGTCAAAATTTCTCACCTAAATCAATCCCTATTTTCCGTATAAATGACGAAATGATATGCACAACAGATATTTGCGTAAATTTCAGGTACGGAAGCTCATTCTAGAAAGACAAAATTTAACTTCAACTACCAGAAAGGACATCTCCGCGGTGCAAATGTTCCTGCCTGTCGTCGTCGTCTTTTTTGTTAGCAACATAATGCCCATTGTCTTTCTCGCTGTAATGGACACAACAGGGTTCGCGTATAGAGAGCTGTACTTCGCTATATGTCTGTCGCTCATTATCAATTCCGGGGTAAACCTCCCTATTTACTACCTCAAAGGAACCAATTTTCGACATGAAGTTAGGAGTCTTCTCGGGAAGTCATTTGGAATGAAGTTTCCCTGGAAAAGGGAAAGCAAAGAGAGCAGTGCAACGGGGAATAGTGGTGATACAAGCGCTTCTAATAATAGGAGACAAGGATTATGATAATTAATTATACTAATTCAAGAGGCAATCATTTTCCAGGAGACACTTTTTGCAAGGCAAACAAATTCTGACCGTACTGTTTAGTCTTTGTCGCTCTAACTTTTGACGTCTATGTTGTTATTTTCTTCAAGCTTCATTTGAATTCACTCATAAAATAACAATCCTCTCCAGTACGACGGGCGATTACTTAAAAATTCTCAGTTTACAATTTGTTTGGCGTCATCAGTCTTTCATAGGATAAAGACAAAATATTTTGTAACTGGACTGGGCCACTCCCACGTTGACAGACGCAAATTGATATTTGTTTATTTTTAACACGCATGCTGGCACACTTCTTAATTTTTACTAATCAGATATTACATATAGATATTGAATACCCAAAATGATAACATCTCTAAATTACGGAAAATCTACTTTGAAGTTTTAAGGTATTGTAGGATTGTAAAGACTGCAGCTTCAACAACAACAAATAATTTTCGCCACACCTTTTGTTCACTGCTTCATCATGAATTGCAAATGAGGACATGTGCTAAAATTGAGTTTCTTTGTAAGTAACAAGCAGAGAAAAGACGTAGCGTCCACTTGTACACAGCAGTGCAGCCTTAGATAGAATACTGAGGATTGAGATTGAGGAAACACTTCAAAATATACTTTGACACAGAGGAGAAGTTGTAAGTGAATAGCAGATAACTATTAAGCAAAACTAAAACTGGAGGATTTCATATTCCTTTCACTCTCGTTAACATTTTTATGACTAATGTCAAATGTGAAATCCACAATTTTTCAAATGAATAAAATGCAATGATATGCTTCGAATGATGATTAAAGCAAGAATAGATTTTGACATCCCACTCAAAAAGACTGGATTAATTTTTCATCATAAGCAAGCAAGTTGGAGCTTAATAGAGTTTATATTTATTGTAATTAATTACAACGAAATGCGCGTTACAGAATTGCCTTAAAAATTTCGGAGCTCGCTTTATGCACCGTTAATTCAATACCGAGTTCCGTACGTTTCAGCATTAAACTTTGCTTCGTCCAGAAATTCAGCGAGCTCATTAATGAACCTATGCACAAAGTAAATCATTGGTACCCTGATGATGAGCTCAAGAAGGAGGTAATATCTTCGTGTCCAAATAATCACTGGAAACAACATTATGAGAAGGAAAAGCTGGAACGCTCTCCACAAAGCAGCGGCATTGTGCGCTCGTCTTGCGTCCGCATCCTGAAAGTTTATGCAATTTAAATAGTAAGGATGCAGCTGAAAATTTACTTTTGTAGTTTGCCGTAATTTTGATTGCAAACCTCAGTCGATTTCCTATAAAGACTTAGTGCCAATCCAAACTCTAAGCCGAGCAGACAGAGAATGGAGACTGTGGCTGCAAACACAACACTCAAAATTTCCTTGTTAGCTTCCGTTGGAGCTTTTAAGGCAAAAAGAAGATAGGCGAGGTTGGCTATCACAGCAATTCCTTCCACGATGATCAGTGCCTAAAAATGTTTTTCCATTGATGTTAGACAGTCTATGGGTCTTATATATTTAGAATGTCACTTCGCAATAGTAAGAAAGTGGGTATTTAAATTAAATTAAATCAAAGAATGCAACGTTTGTTTTTGATTTACGCAATCTGTGGCAGCTGTAATCCTAGCTCTTTTTCTTTGTTGAATCGTGTCCATATCAAGTGTACTAAAATAGACAGTCTCGCGAACACTTTCTGAATATACCTCTGAACCTGAGAGCGTATAAAAGAGTACAGCTCTTCCAGAGCTCCGTTTAGAAGATATGCTCGAAACAAACAGATTACAGTTGTAATATCGCTCAAAAATGAGCAAATTTTGTTTGGGGGTATCCGTTCACGATAAAGGTCAGCTTAACTAGCAAATTGGAGGCTGTGTTTAGAACGATAGTACAACCATGAGGTTTTGCAGCAGCGGTTCAATATTTTTGCAGGATCTAAAGCTAGTTACCGTTGGTTTCGGCTTTTCACTTGCAGATTACAGTTAAAATTAAAAGAAGGTGTTGTATTTAGTATGTTTTCATTATTGTATTGTGTTTGCGAACCAATTAGAGCAATAAAGTACAAGAAATGGTGCGATTGGCATAGATTTGACAACTACTGCGACTCTAAGAACTGTGTTGACTCGGTTTACACATCCAGTTTCAGTCAATAAACCGCTTTGCATGTGAATGGAAATTAGGTACGTGTGCCGAACGATTTTTGCGTAGAAATGACCAGTAGTGCCAGAAAGTAACTGGTATTGTCAAGGTCGACCTACGTCAAATCAGTGCAAATTGTGTACTATACATTAATGCACTTTTGGATTATTAAACACGTGTACATGCAGAGTGAAAATTAACTCTTTTTCCAATCGTAAGCTTAACAAGCTCTACCAACTCTAGCGCGTATGTTGGGCGTATTACGAAATGTCAGGTATGATACTACATGATACAACTAAAATAAAAATGGTGGTAGAAATAACTCGGAGAGTGAAAGTTATATTTATTATTTATACAATACTATGATTAAATTTACAAAGTTCTTCCAGGTCGCACTGTATAGTTCGTATATTTAGTTGGTGTACATAAGAATGAATATATCAGATAAGAAATTAAAATCGTATCAGAATCAGATATCAGATCAGAGACATTTGGTCAGATCAAAATAAGAATCAAAAACATAACGATCAGATCACTGAGCAGCATTCGGCCATGGATGTGACAATTAACGTAAATACATAAAAAATCTCTTCAAACCATTAAAAACTATAATAATTTTAATAATAGTGATTAGGCTAGGATAGCTATTAGATCTCCCAAAATTTTATCCAATCTGTGCCGGGCGGTGGTCCAGAGCTGCTGTCCTCTTCGGTCACCACGTGAATTTGGGAGTACTGCCCTAGATTCATTGCGTCGTCTCTGCAGCCTCTTGAATGTGAACAGAAGCGCTTCCACGCTTCGGCTAGTTTGAGCTGTCTCTGGTTGCCAAAGTCGAAACTATGAGATTCTGCTTGACACTGGAAATGATTCCGGTTGGACCCAACCTTTTTTCTAGCTGCATCAGCCCCATCCAGCTCATGTGTAATTCAGAAGGTTCAAATGTTGAAATTCATCCCAAGTGAGATTGTCAGCTTTCAAGATGACAGCTTTTCAAGCTATTGTCGGTTGATTAATTCCAGTGTTGACTCCTCCTCGGTTTGGTGGTTAACGGTTGTTGCTCTCGTGTCCCAAAAATTAACGGACGCCGATATCAAATTTTCGTTGGTGCATCGATGCAGTTGGATTGTGATAGTGTAGATGATATATTGGAAATTCGAAGACCCCTTAATTCCTAACCCAATCACCACAACAACAAATTCATTCCCCTCACTACTGGCAGCTCTTCCCCATTGGACCCCAACGCTATTCCGTAAAGTCTTTCCTCAAACTATTAATATCCCAATCAACTCCATACTATTTAAGACGTAAACTTCATTACGTTCTAATCCAACCTCAGATTGTTCCAACTCATATCCATTTCAATCAAGTCAACCCCATATATTATGTGGTTGATTTTGAGCTACTATGGATTGAGTTGGAAAAATGCGAAGTTGGCTTAGAACGCAATATTGGGTTGGACTAAAATAGTACGGAATTAATTTAAAACAATAAATGCCTGGGTTATAACCGTTTGGAAATTTGGCCAGAGATTTATAGGGACAGGGTAGCACGGAGTGAGTTTGAATTAAATGTCATGAAAATTGGGAAGGAAAAAATGGGTTGAGATTTACAGAGTGTAGTCTGAAAGTCTGACAATTACTGGCACACTGACAAACCCCCAAATCGACAGCGTGACAACGGGTTAAGTCTGACTGCAGCTTACTGGCGTTAGCAGCGCGGCCGTCTTACCGACAAACATTCACCGCTGAAAAACTGACGGAGTGGGGAAATGAAAGAGTGACAGAATGACAGCCTAGCCGACCAACAAACTGTAAATCTAGTAGTAGTAGGAGCAAATATTAAATAACGAAACTAACTAATTTTATGAGATAAAAAATTGGATAAGCACGTTGGAACATTGGCTTGCAAAGACCTAAAAATCAACAAAAAATTACTATTAATACAACAAGCATAACTGCTCTGAAATTGCAAAATAAAAGAATGCGGATGAAGTTGCACTTTTCAGTTGGCTTGTATGACATGTAAATAAATTGAAATTAAAACATAAACATATTCAAGTTTTATTTTTTTATGAATTATGCTAGATTGCTGTTGAAGTACTGTTAGTGAATTTAGATGGCTTCTGACACACTTGTTGGCAGTGATTTCTTGATGACACTGGACTATTAGGATTCCAAAGAAAATGTGATACGATAAGGATGCATACTTTCTGAGCCACTAATTGATGAAAAAAGTCGTGCTTGTTATGAAATACGTATTGGTAGGGTGCGTATTTTTAGGTATGAATTCATCTTATGTTTATAATAAGATGATGTTTGGCAAGTAAGCTAACCTGATAAGATTGGTTCCGAGATTTTCTTTTTTCTGGTCATTCATCAGGTTTACCGGTAACAAGTTCTTCTGTTAAGTGTTCCGCCGCCCTGGCTGAAACTTTTTTTGTCCGCGAACTTCACCTGCTTCCTTCTTCAGGTCCAGACTCTTCATTTTGTGATATTTGGCACACAGCTCATCCCACATCTATCTTCTGGGGGTTTAGAACTTGAATATGTCGTAGAAGGTTCTGAAGCATGTTTTTCTCGCCACAATCATAACTGACTGGATGCACTCATCACCGCCCACAAGTCCATGTTGTCCATTTTGCACAAGTCCAAGTCTGCGTATTCCGATCAAGCGCTTTTGGAGGTATAGCCCTCATCCCGTTGGGAAACTTGTGGTTGCCGTAAAAAGTATGAAGCATCCTCATGATTGAACCCGAAGTTCTCTTTGGTACGAATTGGTGTGAAAAGCTTTTTAGCGTATCATGCATACTAGCCCTTTCGCTGATGTTAGAAACATCTTCGTCACTGACATTGAAGTCTCTATCTTTGTTGATTGTACAAAACGGTTTGCGTACCGCCAAATCTTCATCAGGATTCCCATCGCCTCTGGTCTTCCTCCCGCTTGAATCTTTTTCATAATGAAATTGTGTTCCTCGTCACTAATTTTCTTTTTGATCCACTCTAAATTGTCCGTAGTTGGCGGGGAAGATTTCTTCTCCGGATGAACTTCTTTCTCCACCTTTATTATTTGCTAAGGCGTTCATTGGATTTAATTTGGAATCTAAATGTTTTAATGAAAATATTAATAAACCCCAGTCGTCAGACTAAAAGTCTAATTAAACTGTGATAACTTTTGTTCGAAACCTGGACAAAGCTCCTTTCGCATTCTCTCGTAAAGACTCGAGCCGCATGGATGGAGCGGCACTCCAGTAAAGCATGGAAGTTTGGGTGACGCGTGCTGTCCAGGCTTGCATCTAGTTTGTTCCAATGATTCTACCTCAAATCTGGAACTTGAAATTGATCGCTCTCACAGAAAAAAACTCCATCAAAACGGCGTAGCTTGAGCCACAGGTCACTCTGCTATCTCGATCGTCACCGAACCACGTGTAAGCTATGTAATTGGTGATTTTTAAGATCGTTACCACATGCTGTTTGATGTCAGAATTGACAGCGGGATGATAAAGCCATAGTTCTCCACTCCTTCAGGTCCAAATTCGGTTACAACAAAGAGTCCCAAATAGCCCCTAGAAGGCGAGTACCTTAACACTTCTTCAGTTCTCTTTTTTTCAAGAATATATCTTCAATTTCCGGGTAAGGAGCGTTAAAAACGATTGTTGCCTATTTACCAAAAAGAGTCTACTTTGCATTACTCGTGGAAGAGCGGGACTTTCTTCTTGTACTAGTATTGCTTGGCTGGAAAATGCTCGGGATCGTCTCACGAATGGGGCACTTGCGTTCACAAAACTGGCTTTGTCCGTGAAGTTGAATGAGACGCTTGTTCCACCGATTGGCGAATGACAGAGGTGTTGGAGGCGGCGATCGTGTGGTTGGTAGCAACCCGGTTTGCAAGGGTGCTTCCTCTTCTTCTTTTTTGTGTGAATCAGGGTTGTTAAAAATCCGCGGGTTTTAATCATTTTTGATCAGCCCAGTGGGTTAAAACGGGTTAAATGGGTTTTAACGGGTTTAAATGGGTAGTGGGTTTTAACCAAACAATATATTCATTACATATGTATCACATTGCATTTATGGTGCGGATTCACTTGAATGGATATAACCCAGTACCCATTAAAACCCGTATTCCCTATAATACGGGTACGATTTTAACAGCCATATACCCACATAACACCTCTGGTGTGAATGTCGAAGTTGCTGTGTGAATGCCGTGGCTGAGCATTGGGGTTAGGACCGGTTGTCACTTAACGCTTGCGCAAAAAACTGGATGACGCGTACTTCGGAAAATCTCCGTTGGTTCGTTGGATGATTTATCAATTTCATCGTCCTTGTCGTATCTTGAGGAAAGGTACACGGATGGTTTTCCTGGTAAGCTGGGCATAGTTGTTGTCACTACGCCCAGTAACGAGTGCGAGTGCATCCCAACGGACTCAGTAACGACGAATCTTTGCAACTTAGTAATTTTTAATGTAAAATTTTTCATTTCCTTGATTTCTTTCATTGATTTTTAAAATATTAGTTAATAAAAACAACAAAATGAATGCTTCAAAATTTCAATTGTGTCTGTATTAATGATCTGATGTATTAATGTGTTACTATATTTATTGTCAATAAACGCTTCTACTTTACATTTGTTTAAGTTTTCGTTGTTTTCTTACGTGGATTAGCTAATTATGAGAGTAAATGTTGAAGAAGCGTGCTTTACAGCTCCAGTTTGTGACATACCATAATTACATAGACTAATGGGGCAGTGCAATAGCACCGCCAATACTACTAGTGGTTTTCGCATTTGTTTGCATTGTATTGTTTAGTCTATGCCATAATTATAGTAGGAAAGGGGCGAATATACAATGCTGTAGATGCAAGGCAGTAGTTTACTCGGCTGTATGTTAAAATGTGTCGTTTTTAAACTCGCATAATCAAAGATATGATAAGTTTTTCAACTCTCCTCTACAAATGGTTTAGAGAGTGAAAGCTAATGTAGTGTATACTTTCTCCGATTTAATACTATTCAGTCCTCCTTTGGTAAGCTTGCCCTGTTGAGGAATCTCAACATGCTGCAAAAGATCAGTCCAAAAATTCCAATAAGGCCCAAGATTGTGCCATACAATCTCCATCTTTTGGATTTTCCTTCGGCTTCCTCCTTCAGATCAGTGACCCAAACCACAAAGGCGGCGAGGATTAACGCCTTGTCCACCGACGAAAAGTGGCCGAGCCCAAACTCTTTGAATGCCAGATTAAACTTTTTCCATGACATTTTTTGCTCAACAAACATCGCGCTGAAGGCACAATAGCAAGACTTTTCTACGGCGCCGTTGACGGCTAGCCCGACAGCGTTGCACCGCGTACCTGAGCTGTCAATTATCTGTATGAAAAAAAATATTTGTTTGACCTTTTGTGCAACCGATAGCAAACCGTTATTTGCAAATAAAGATAACTCACGACAATGCTCGGATTCTCTTCGATTTGGTTTTTAACAACATGAAAAGTGTTGCCGGTTAAAGAGTTAGAGATCTCTCCCCCTCGTCGACAGCCGCCTGACGGGAGTCTGATGCAGCCAATCCGCATTTCACGACCGGGAACAAAAATTTCAACAGTTCGAGGCTGTAGGAGTACATATATCCCAGGACCGACGAGCAGCCGGGCATTTTAGGAGCATAACACCCATCCCGTTCGCTGTCATTTTGAGCATACCACTTGAAAGTGGTTCGCTTAAAGCAATCCTGAGTTTCGGAAAGTCTGCTGCTGCCACTGACAATTGTAGCATGGTTCGAAAATCATGGATCGCTGGGCAAATGTTAATCTCTACAGACAAATATGAGGACATAGTAAGACAACGAATTGAAAAAATGAGAAGAAGGTATTTGTTAAAATCTTGATTACCATTTGCGGCATATTTTAGATACACGCCATCAACCAGTCCTAGTTCTAGGGAGGCCAAAACATTTTCTAATTCGGAGGTCAGGCTGGTCAGTGGCTGCAAAGTGGGGAGAACAGTGTAAGGCGGAGGTGGTCCCCGGTTTGGGTCACTATTGGCGAAGTTGTTTAGATTGTCCCCTGGAGAATAATAGTTAACAGGTGTCATTTTTTCTTCAAAATAAATTATTTTATTCCAATCTCTGTTTACTTTGTAAGCAGAGTAAAAGGAAAGAGGTAATGGCTCACTTGACAGGAACAAAAATACAATGGGAAAGCGAAAAAA